>CAOJZF010000380.1:0-21395 GCA_948465475.1 Thalpophila matura
AAAAATGATATTGATCATGAAGAGTATATAATATTTAAATTTTAGTTACAAGATTTAGGATAACTTTTTAAAATATATAATGATTTGTTTATATTCTAACAATGTCTTTAGATAAAACAAATGAGTTTTTAAAACCCTTGACCCTAATTCTCTACTCTCACAGCTCTTATCTATTTTATCAGAAAATCTCACAGATAATCTAATTTTTTGTTGATTTTTCCCAATTTACACTTAAACTCCACATGTTCAAATACTTAACAAACCTAATTTTTTTTCTTCATCTCTTCTTAATACTTCCAACATTTCTTCATTATTTACTCACACAAATTTCTAGTTTTTAACCATTTTACACAAATTCTTATCAATTACTAGAGATTATTATATTTTACTACCTATTAGAAATCTAAATCTCTCATATTTGTATTCTTTTTTTGTTTATCTAGTTAGCAATCAAAGATAATTCTTTATTTTAAACAAATATACAGCTTTTTTGACATGAGACCAAATTTTTCCATTTGCATCACAGAAAAATCAAGCCCTTATTGATTATAATTCTTTGTTTACTTCTTAACAATAACTTTTTTTTATTTTTCAAAATAAAACTCCATTGATTTATCTATTTTACTCAATGATGATTATTTCCTTTTTAGTATAGAATTACTTAGTTATAATTCTATCTTTACTAAGCTTTTATTTGCACTTAAGATTAAAAATCTAAAGAGTTTACTTTCTTTTGGATTTCTAACCAGATTGTTTGTAATATTAAATTTATCTTATAAGCAATGATCTAATGGAGAGTGCTCATATGCAATTTGCCTAATGCAATTCTGCCTAACACAAAAACTGGGGGGGTCTTATAATAGAAAATTAAAACATCAAGAATCAAGATTTTTTAAAATTAAGAATTTCCAATAGTGAACTGCTAGTTGCCTTTTGTAAAGATGCCTAATGCAATTAGTATAATGTTATTAAATTTAACAAATGCACCTCTAATTGCACCTAGTTTACTAATAAATTTACTATCAAATCACCTGAAACATGCCTAATGCAATTTGTCTAACACAATTTAAACTATAAAACTCCTTATAATTTCTGCTAGACCCAATTATTGTCTAAACCATAATAAAAACTGATTCTCATATAGCAACTATGCTTTTAAATTAATATTATATTATCATTTACTGCCATTCTTTTTTAATTTAACATTCTACTTTATCATAAAAATTGTTAAAAAAAGCATAGAAAAATAATTTTTTATATAGAAACTTTAAGTTTGATATATTATAGGTTAATTTAATTTAGAAAGTAGAAATATATATTAAAAAAATTAGTGTTTCCTAATTAAATTCATTAAACAGGCCTAGCGCAAATTGCCTAATGCAATTTATTTTTACTCAACTCAAATTTATCTTATGTTTAATATCAAAATTTCTTTATCTATCAACATATGAAATTATTAAATAAGCTCAGATGTTCTATATAAACGTCTACTTATTATGAGCAGTACCTTTTCTGCCGTTTTTTTTAATTAGTATCAAAACATCTATCTATTAATTTTCATAGTGATACACAAAGGTAAAATAACAAATCACAAGTAAACATATTAGAAATTTTCCCAAACTACCTATATACAAATAAAAAACATTGATAAAAGCTTTTTTCATCCTTTTCTCTTTGTTTATATGCTATTTTAATATTAATTTATATTAGTCTATTGATTATGGTCAACTTATGAAAGAGAAAAGGTCAAAAGACCCCACCCAGAACCACCTCCAAGTCTACCCAAAAACCTAACACCCCCAAAGAAGCCTCCCCTATTTCCGCCAAGATACTTACACCCCCAAAGCCCACCACCTCCATTCAGGATACCCCAGTTATCACCAAACCCACCCCAACCCAAAAGGCTCTGGCTTCACCTTTCATCCAAAAGGAGTTCATTGAGCTAACAAGTAGGGAGTTTCAGGAGGCTGACAAACTAGAATGGAGAACTAGGGAAGCATCCCAATTATTAAAAGAGAAAAGAGTAATCACCATTACCCCAGCCCCAAGAGGCTCCCAAGAAAAAGAAGAAGTTAGAGAAAAGGAAAAATAATAAGAAATCTTTTATGATATGGAAGAAGAGGGGGATGGCTATGTGGATGAAGATAGTGAGGGTATTGAAACTGATGAAGAGAGCAGCAGCATTAATCTGGATGATATTATTCAGAAGTTTAAGGAACAAGAGTGGGAGAACCAGAGGAAAAGAGAGGTGGAGGGTAATGAGTACATTGTCTACCCTGCTGGTAGCAATATCAGTGACCTCTCTGAAATTAGAGGAGGACTTTTTGATGCATTAACACTAGAGCATCTAAAGGACTCCTTCATTGGGCTAGCACCTTACCCCACCAAATCTAACTCCCCCTCTCCTACCCGTTCCTAAACTCCCAGCTGTAGTCCTAATCCCCCGCCCAATCCCCACCCTCAATCCCCTAGCTGTAGCATAAACCCCCCACCCAAAACCCCTTTCAGAACCTATGGCAGGACTGTCATAAAAGACATCAAACAGGAAGCAGGGAAGAACCCCATCCCTCATCAGACTACCACTAATACTATGAACCCAGATACCCTAGCTGTTATATTAAACAGCAAGTCTGTAGCCTGTAAACCTTGGGAAAAACCACCAACAAATGTTCGATCAGAGAAAATTATCCACGGAACCGCGCGCACGAGTCTAACTCGGGCAGAAAAATGTCGCGTCCCAAAGAGAAATGACTCGAATCCATGCCAATTAGCCCCTACAAGTTATCAACACGGTGACACCAGCCTAATGGGACAATATAACAATCAGATGGCTGTGACACCAGCCAAACTTCACTATGGTTTGGCCTTCTCCCCCTCAGTCAAGATGACTCACTCAAAAAAGGTATTTAACTTGACCCCTTTCCTTGAACTCCTTTAAGGAGATTTTCTATAATAAATCTATTCTATCATCTATTATTCTGTTATCATGCTGCCCTCCCTCTGGGTGTGGTTGGCCATATGTTGTCCCAAGTTGTTAATATATGCTAAGACACCCTCATGGTACTCCTCCAAATATATAATAGACCCTAATGTTATGACCGCTTCCAATAAGCAAACAAAGATCTCACCTGAAGACCCCACTCCTATGACCTCGCCCCCCAATTCCTATTGGGAATCCTATGGAGGCCCCTTGCTCTTGTCTTCTTCAACCTTTGCCATAGGGTTGGTCACCAAACAAATTACCAGAAGCTATCTTTCTTCCCACTCTATGAACATTATATTGAGTCCCCTCCATACAATTGTGGGGTTCTTTACCTCAAAATTCCTCGAGGCTTCCCTTTTCCATGTTCTTGAGGTACTCGGAATGAACTATTCTGACAAGGACCCAATCTCAACCTACCTCCAAGGCCAGACAGGAAGAAGGTGACACTGCTCTATTGGCTGACCTATCCCTTGAGGATGAGAGTAGACCCACATTCCCTATTGTGGTTAGCCAAGAATGGGTTGACAGTGACTATGACTCTTGCCACCATGAGGACAATGAGAATGAAGTCATGAAAAATGACACTCTCAAGCACATTGATGAAGAGGAAGAGGAAGCTGAAAAGGCCAGGGCATTGGAAGTTGGTTCTGTACCTAGAGAAGAAAAGGTTAGACAAAAGGACCTGCCCAATTAGAAGTACCCCCCTTTTGATCTCCTAACCATCTATAATGAATGTATGGGTCCCAACTATACTTTTGTTGTCCCTGAGAGATGGAAGATTGGATTCCCTGTAATGTCTACAAGAGGGAAGTCTGGTTACTATTACAATGGGTATCTCTTTACCTGCAGGGATGAGGGGAAAGACCAGCTACTTCATCATTACCAATGTGAGAGTACTGGTTGTCTAATGAGGCTTACCTTGGAGGGATATGAAAAGTTTGTTGAGACCAACAAACAGAGGAGGCAGCAGCAGAGGACTAAGAAGCCCCCTATCTACCATACCTGCCAGCCCCCCGCCAATCTTCACAAGAGGATGTTCTGTTGGTTCCTGTGCCAGTGTGTGCCAGTTACTAATAGGAGAAGTATTAGTGCTGACCTGATAAGTGAGAAGTTAGTAAGGATAAAACCCAAGGTCTCATTTCTCCTGGGTGATCAAACAGACCTAGCCAACTACTTTCAGGGTATAAGTAGGAATAGTAGAGCTATGGGATCCAAGTCTTCCTCCCTAAAAACTCTGAAAATTACCCCCCCAATGCAGGTAACTAAAGAAGGGGAAATTTTTTATTGTTTGATACTGGGGAAGATCCTAAGTACGGGATCATCTGTTTCTGCACAGATTGGAACCTTCTTAAACTCCTTGAGGCTAAACAGTGGTTGGCCAATGCAACCTTCAGGAGTGCTCCTCGCCTGTTCAGGCAGATCTGGATAATCCATGCCCAGTTCAAGAACAGGACTCTTTCTCTGGCTTAATTCCTGATGACTTGGTCCACTCAGGCCACCTATGATGATGCCCTAATAAGATTCAAAGCAGAGTTAGATAGGATCTTACCTGAGCACTACAAGGAGTTCTCCAAGAAGAAAAGGTTGTCAGCCCATCCCAAGACCAAGACCATCTCCCTCCAGAACCCCAGTTCTGCCCAGCCTTACTACAAGGACCTCCTGGTGGATTTTGAGCTTGCCCAAGCCAAGGCCTTTGTATCTGTAGTTGGGGGTATACCTCATGGGTGCTACTTCCACTTTGCCCAGTGCCTTGAGAGGAGGCTTCTGAAGTTCCCTAAGCTAAATGAAAGGGTTAAAAGGGATGCAACCAATAAGACCAAGCAGGCCTTCAAGTCTTTTCAGGTGCTGGCTCTTATTCCCAAGGCAACAGTCAACAATACACTGGAGGCCTTCCTTAATACCTACTATATGAGAGAGCATGAGCTCATCTTCAGTCCCTTTGTGGAGTACTTCAGAAGACAGTGGACTGGGAACCTAAGGAATGTTAGACATGGTATGAAGATCAAAGGTAAGATAAGCTGGAACCAGGAAAAGTACTTTAAGACAGACGCCCTGAGAACCACCTCCACCTTGGAAAGCTGGCACCAGCAGTTTAATAAGAAGATCAACTTCACCAACCCCACCTTAGAGCACCTGTTTTCTAACCTCCAACTCAAGCAGCGAAGAGTGGAGAAGGTCTTATTCAGCAATGAAATGGGGGACAACACTAGTCTTATCAACCAAGCGTCCCTCAAGAGGTATTTACAGGGTAAAGGAAATAGCTCAAGAACCCTATTACCAAAAGAAAAGGCTACAACACTTAGGGAAACTTGCACTTGCACTAATGAAGTAAAATTTATATCCCCCCTAAATAGTTTACACTTATTAAAAATTTTCTGTTTGCTTATAAGATAAAGATTGTTTACTTGATATTATATGTTTATTTAGACATTATCTTATTGTACAGAAAATAAGATGTTAGTGTAGCCTATTAAAAAATTAAGTTAATTGGTATTTGATTAAAGTATTAATTTTTTACTTTGGAAAGAAGTTGATATATGTAAGTTGTTATTTTTTTTAAAATAGAAAACAAATTGGTGCCTATTAGAATGAATGCAAAAAGTAAGCTAGGGTTTATAATGTAAAGAAACCCTCAATAGTTAAATTTTTTCATCAAATCCCATTACTATAGAAAAGGGGTTTTGTTAAGCAATTTTGCATTAGAGAAATTTTCCAAAAAGTGTGTTAGGCAGAATTTCAATTGAAAAATTGAACATGGCTAATTTCCCTGATTTAATACTTTATGACCAATCAGTGAAATAATCTATATCTTCTAATAAGGGGTCCACTGAGATATTCCTACTTCTATAACATATCTTTTATGTCTAGCTTTTATAACTGTAATATAGGGTGCTTTATAGTAAAAAACACAATCAGTGAGAGGGTTTCATAAACTAATAGAAACAATTTAGTCTATCACTTTTATTCCTAAATTTGTAACAAATTAGATTTATAAAGGAATAAAGTGAAATTAGGGTTACTATATGAAGTTTTGAAATACACATTTGACTCATTAATTTAAAAAGTCTTGTGTATGTGCTCTTCCTTATCTCCTTGACTGTTTGGCTCATTTTAAAACAATATCTTTTAATTATCATTAATATCCTTGTTATGTTTTTTTGTTGATAACAATACATTTGGGACACATTCTTGTACAACTAAAGAAAAATTTAATATAGTAGAGTGATCTTTATTGATCTAAAAACCTAGAAAACATATTTTAATACAAATTTTAGACAAGATTTTCTCTATAAATAACAAAATTATCTTTGTGTGGCTTAGTATTCTGTTCCAACCTTTTAATATGGCTCCAAAACCTAGACTATCTCAAAGAGATTAAAATTTACTATGATAACACTGAACTATAATTATGAATTGACTAAAAGTTCAATATGGTAATACCCCCTTGAAGTTACCATTCTGCTGCTAGATTTGATAATCTTATTGAATATAAATTGAAAATAATAAATTTTAATTTTTTTGTTACTCTAGCTGCTTTATCTATCCCAATCTATCCTTTTTACCATTAGGCATTTTTCTTTTGATATATTTTTGAAAAGTTATGTTTTAACTATTTTCTCTATTAGCGCTTCACAGATTCTGTCTTTGTTCAACTTGTCCTACTTTATCTTTTACCTTTTTCATACAATAGACCTAAAGGGCTAGTTTAGTATTGTGATGATTAGTTTATTAAGTAGAAAATGGAAGTTTATATGTGAAGTAAACTGTTGGAATCATTTCATTCTATTACTATTTACTGATTTTGTTATTGTATACCAAAAATAGTCTAAAAACATTTTTAAAACTCATACTAGACTTTATTGGCTCTGCTTATCAGTAAAACCAAGATATATATAATGAGTGAATATTCTATAACAACTCAAGGATAAATTTAATCTATATCTGACCCCTACTTGAAACAGATAATGATAACCTATGATGAGACTTTGCTTACCTTTTTAGTTAGCTTTTTATAAGTTAACCAGTTGATTCAACTTATTTTGAGAGTTGGAAAACCAACCTATGATCATGAAAAGCCTACATTGAATAATCAAAACACTCAAAAGAGCTAGTAGTATTATTTTAAAACTAGACTGCTTTTAGAGTCTAAATTATGTTTAAATCAACATATATAAGGTTTAAGTTAGACCACCATACTAAAGTTTTCCTTTTGGCTTGTTAATTTTCTTATGATATAGATAATAATTTAAAATAAAACTAAGTTTGTTTTTGAAGAGTTTTATATCTCATAAAAATACATTGTAAGTCAAATTTGGTATTTACAAAGAGAGCATATGAAAAATATTGATTTCTTTTTAAATTCACATTAAGTAAATGAAAACTTTGTAAGACTTCAGAATATTGTAAAAATTATTCTTTAGAATTGTTGAATATTATAGAATTATAATTAATTAGAGGTATTAAAACAATTAGAATAATAATTCTAATATCATTTAATTTTCTCAGTTTAAGATATAAATTAGATTAAAAGAACAGTTTTTTTTTTTTAAAGAAATCTTTACTGGAAACTCTATCAACTATACTATACATTTATATGATGGAATATAAAGAGAGCTACCTTCAAAGAATGAAATAAACTTAAAGATTAACTGAAGGGCACCTGGCTAGCTTCTATCTATCTTAGTATTATTGTACTGATATTATTACAAAGCCTATTCAGACCCAAGTTAGACCTGGGGAAATTAATCTTAGAACTACTATATAAGATACAAGTGGAATAGTAAGTAATTTTCTCTATACAGTATAGTTGGGCAAGGGTAGCTCTTTAACTTATAGAGTATTGGAGGAGTAAATAGACTTCAAAGTTTGAGTTAAGGGTTTTATTTTTTTAAAATAAGTAACTATATCATAAATAGTATTGAGAAGCATTTATTAATCTTCCATCACTCAATTATATTGGCTTGTCAATTATTTTATGGCTTCTGATCCAAGTAGAGTCTCACAAAATTAATTCATGAATGACAAAAAAATACTTTATCTACCTTTGAGACCTGTCAAACAATCTGATACCTGGGTCCTAAATATTAAATTATTTAAATCTTATCAAATTTATGGATTTGTCTAATTTCAGTCATTTTAAGTTAAAGCATATATGATAAGTTTTAAGCAAAATAATAATCTCAAATTCAAAACTCCAAACTAAACTTTAATAAAATCAAGCCATATAACCTTTTCTTTGTATCAGATAAAAAATAATTTGTTTTGACTTTGATCATATGAATAATTTCAAATATATTGCTTCATGTTCTCATCTTAACAGCCTGTTAAGCACTAAATTCAGTTTTAGACATATGATTAATTTATAAAATTAATAGCTTCTTTAACTAGATATCTCTTTTAGTGCTAAGGACAGAAAAAGTCAAAGAAAACCTAATTTTCTATAAAAGACTGGTATTTACAATCAGATAAAAGTATTTTTAAATATTGTTAAAAACATAATAATGCTATCTATGTTATCTATAATAACAATATGTTGTATTGATACTTGAAGTTAATGCTTAATGTTTAAAAAGCATATGGGGACTTGAAGATAGAAAATTGTCAACTATATGCTTTATGCAGTAGCTATATATTTGATATAGTTACTATCTTAGGCAATTTTATAGACATTATCTATATTAATTGAAATTTAGTATTTTTTTCTGTTTCTGCCAATAAAGACTAATGCCAACATTATAAAATCAATCTAAAGGTATTATTTTAAGCCTTTTTAAACTATTGCAACAATAACTGTCTCTTAGCAATATTTAGTTCTTAAATAATTCTTGTGTAGAAAGTGACATATTATTATAACTAATATATTGGTGATAACTAATTTATCTATTCTACTTATTTTATTATATAAAAGTCAATATAGTATATATATGTTATAATAATTTGTATCTACATTTAAACTTTACTGGTCTTAAATTTGCTACTATATCCAATTACTCTCTATTTAGTTATTTATTTATTAAATTGTTTGTAAGATCTACAAAAAATGTTTCTTCATTTTAATAATTAACTTTTAATCAGCTATTATGCAGCAACTTAGTAATTAATAAAGGCTTCAAACAAAAACTAATAGTGTTCTTTTACTTAGTCTCAATGGGGAAAAACCAGTAAAAGTTTTTCCTTTTAACAATGCTTTATATAGTAGCTTTATATATCTAAAATGTTTTTCTCAATGACTATTGAACTATCTAGAAGGATTTTAATTAGTTGTTGGATAAGGGAGATTATATAGAAAGAGATTAAGAGACTTTTTACATGATTTTTTTATAATTTTTGTTTTGAAGAGGTTAGAATTTATAAATCTAGGCCTTATAGTATCTAGACATAATAGGGTTAAGACAAGAGACACAAATTTTAATCCAAAAGAGCCAAACTATTTATTGCTATGATTTAAAAATTAAATTCTTAATAATTCCATATTAAGATCATTTTTTAATATATGTGAGCTTTATTTCTCTAAATTTTTTAGTTAATAGTTTACTAAAATTTGTAGGGTAAATAGGTGATAACTTTAATTATAAGTCATTATATAATTTAGAATCTATGTTAGACTTTAGATTACAACAGAAAGTTATGTAATTTTTATACTTGATTGTAAGATCCTTGAGATAATTTTTTAAGTATATACTATAGTAACAGTCTAAATTTACTAGCTAAGGATGTAATGTTAGTATATATTTAGCAAGAGATCTGAAGCTTAAATTTATAGGTAGAGCCAATTATATGCAAAATTGATAGCTAACTAAAAAAATGTCTAGATAAAGAAATAGATCAGTAATTAATTAAATATAGTATTATGGAAGCTGAGGAGTTTTTCTAATGTCATATTTAAGGATCTAGCATTAGAGAGCCATTAAGTTAAAATTACAGATAACCACAAAGACAAGAAGAATCCAGATGAGGGTCTCAGATTTTATTAAATTTACCTAGACTACCAAGATGGGGGGTCATCTAAGGGAAGATTATGGCTGTTATCATAAATGATGAATATGACTAGATAGAGTAAAGATTAGTTACTAAAGTCTTAGTTAGTAGAGATCATAGACCTTATTTCTTATTTAGCTGCCAAAAGTATACCAACTTTAAACAGGATTAGTAGGACCTTGGAAGGATTTTAGATTTGAGAGCTTAAGTGACAATGGATGATCAAGATATACAGGTGTTAGGTTAGACATTATAAAAAAGTGGTCCAGGACAGCAATAATATAAATCATTGGCATGTCAACTAAACTAAGATAAAAAAATAAGGGAATGAAACACAGGAGGTAGTCAAGGTAGCTTGGACTATTATGGGAGAAAATCAGATATTATACTCCTGGTATTGTGAAAATCTCTATTAGTTTTAGATCACTATTATCCCTTTAATCAGGAACAGGGCTATTTGATTAACATAATAATCCTGTTAAATGGATTAATTTACGTTTCTAAGTAGTGGTATACTATAAAGTAAAAGTAAATCTGGGGATTTTCACATGGATGTCATCTGAAAGCAGGAATTCAATTTAACTATATTTTTATGCCAAGGAACTGATAATGAGTTAATCCTAGTATAATATTTAGAAGTGGGATATAACATATAGCAAGAAAAAGCTGGTAAGTAAGGGGTAATAATTATGGAAACAAAGGGAAGTAGTACAGAGAAAAATTAATTTACAATGAGATTAGAAAGGATGGACTTATTTTTGATATAGAAAGAGGGATTGA
The DNA here is from genome assembly GCA_948465475.1 of Thalpophila matura. Classification (NCBI taxonomy): domain Eukaryota; kingdom Metazoa; phylum Arthropoda; class Insecta; order Lepidoptera; family Noctuidae; genus Thalpophila; species Thalpophila matura. The sequence continues at coordinate 10,742 of CAOJZF010000380.1, forward strand.
TATCATAGTCAGAGGGTATTCTTAATCTAAGGTTGAAAGTCAAGAGAAGTTTAGATTATAAAGGAAAAACAATCAAGTTGTCATAAATACATAAAGGAAGACTCAGAAGAGACCTTGTTGTCCCTAAAAAAATGATTATGGACTCACCCTGCCCTGGAAAACATATATAATAGTAGATGAGTGACTAAAACTTTGAGCCTAACCAGGGCTAAATTATTGTTTAAAAATTAATCAAAGGGTGAAGCACACAAGTTTAACTCAACCAAATCAACTTCAACCCTTTTTAAAAGCAAAAAAAAAATTATGCAGCATAGCTCTATATACCAAGGATCCTGAAATGTTATCCTGCAGAAACTCAGGCTTCCTAAATTTTTTGTTTTTGATAAGAATTTTTATACAGTTTATTGTCAAGTTTTTTGTAATTTGACAGAAAAACTTGTAAAAGAGGTTTGATGTGTGATTATTCTCTCAAGAAAGTTTTAGGGGAAAATTTCAAGTAATTAACTGTAAATTTGGTCAGACTAAAAATATATTTTTAATTATCTCAAATATGAGAAAAGTATTTTTTTATTAAAAATTGGTCTAAGTAAAATTTTAAAATCTATGTTTGTCTAAAGTTTTTAAAATCATTTTAATCAAATTTTTTGTTTTATATGATAAATACATGATTTACATTCCCATTAAAATTTCTGACTTAGTTATGAAATCATTTTTAATTTAAGGATGGCTCTCATATGGAATTGAGTCTTGCTTTATGGTTCTTCTATTGTACTTCCCAAGTATGCATTGGTCTTAAATAAGATTGGTGGAGAGTCTTGACCTTATGCGGCAGCTTGGTTTTCTTATTATACATATGTTATGAATTCTGTTGATTTTTTTTACAATACATGGCCCCACATTGTTGGGTTAAAACTTTGACTTGTCTTAACTAACTGACCCAGACCTCATCTACAATTTATTAGAGTTCAATAAAGGGCCCTTAGGTTTTACCAACTCTTTGTTCTTGTTTCTATTATTTTTTGAGGACTTCCTATAATGATATTATGTTGGAGTTTTTGTATTGAATTAGGTATCTTGAGGACGGCTTTGTTTTCTTCTCTAGAAAGGTTTGGTTTTTCTTTAACATTATTTTGTTTATAATTATTACTGTTGATTGGTTTCCTGCTAGCTTTACACAATGCTAATGATATTGATAGTTGATGAGCTCTTTTGGTTGTATTGTATGCAGAGAATTTTAATACTGTTTTTCCAAGCAATACATTTAGCTGTTCAACCTTTTTGCTTTTTCTGGGGGCAGTACTGTTTTTACAATGTGATAAATTTTATCTGCTCCTAATCACACTTCTATGTCCTGGTTATCTAGTTCTAATCCTCTATTATTCATCAACAGTTTTGGTGTTTTAAAATTGCTGATGGTTCTCTTTGCATTGAATCTTTGTACAATATGCCAGTGTGTTGTTTCATTACCTGGGCTACCAACCACCTGGTTTTGTAGTTGATTGCAGTTATAATAAACTTTTATCTTTCTTTCTTTCTTTCTTTTGGTAGGCATATGGCCAAAAATGTCCAGTGTCCATGTCTAGAAGGGTTTAGTTTCTACAATCAAAATTACTGCTTAGTCTGGTTTTTTGTCTCTAAAAGATAGTAAACAGAGTTCACACTATTTTCAAATTGTTCTCATTATATTTGAGCATCATCTTCCACTAAAAATTACATTGTATGTACTTAATAGTTTTTTTCTCTGGTGCAACTCAGTTATTATTAAAATTTCTATTGTATTACCCCTTTAATGAGATGGTACACATGGCACTGTGATTTATCCTTCTGTATTTTATGTAGTGTACTTTGTCTTTCTTTATTAGATCGATTTTTTATTACAAATATTATGGTAATTGGAAGAATTCCAACATGATGTTCTTTAAAATCAACACAAAATAAAATGGTTTTAACCCTTCTTTTCCTGCAAAGTTAGTTTGGTATAGTCTGAATAATGCATTGTACATTGCTAGCTTCTTTTCTGGCTTGTAAAAACCTTTATGCTTATTTGATGTAGTTTTTCCAGCCAGCTTGCTTTTATTTATGAATAAGTAGCTTGTTTTTTTTTAAAAAAGGATTATTTAACAGTTAAGGCTTTTTGTTTTGCTACCCTCCCCAATTAATATTAATATCTCTTAAACAGTGGGTCTATGATTTGAATTTCTTTATGAATTAGGTATTGTTGTTCACTTTTGTTGAGTTATCAGTTTATTTGCTCTACCATTAGGATTTTCCTTTGGATGAATTTTTCTTTTAACTCCTTCAATGGCCAATTTGGAAGCATCTTTTCTGATTGTTATTGACTATTGGGTTATGGATACTAAAGATTGAAGTGGTCATAAGTTTTTCCTTCAGTTTTTCATAGTGTAGATCCTGGACAATTGTCTAATGGGACTTATGGCCTTAACTGGTTAGATTCTCAGTATGGTTATAAATTCACAGCAGTTTTTTATAAATTGTCTTAAGTAGACACTTGTCCCTTAGAATATTCTTAATTGTTTCAGGTCCCTGATCAGTGGTATCTCTTGGATAGCTTTATACTTTTAATATCTGGTTTTATTCTATTGTCTGAAACTATTTGTCTTAGAGGAGTTTCTTTCTATTTTAAAAGGCAATCTTACTAGGTTTTGTGCATAGCTTCTCTTCTCTCAGAGTTTGGTTTTCTGCTTCCATAAGTTACAAGTTCTTTGTAAATTATAATATAGATGACTATATCAATAAGATAATTCAATGTATGTTTGCCAATAAGCTTCTGTGAGATTTTATCTATAGTCAAAGTGAAGGTTGACAGTGCATTTTCAATCTAGAATATAAAACAGCACTCATACAGCCCATATTTCTTTCTGAACAACATATTTAGAATATTTCTTTCTGCAAAACAAATTGGTTTTGTTCACTAGCCAGATCAATATTTTCAAAGCTTTTGGCTTTTCCAAGGGAATCATTAAGCTCTACCATTAAGACTATAGTATCTATTCTTTATGGTCACCTTAATTAACGCCTGTTAGTCCATAACAAGTTTTAATTACTTATTCTTCTTTACTAGAAATAATACAGATGTACCATACAGTGATTCTAAGGGTCTTTTGTCTCCCTGAGCTAAAACTCCCTTTAAGTTCTTTTAGAGATGTTTTATCCTTCAAAGGTGTGAGTTTATATATTGGTTTTGATTTAAGTACACTTTCTTTCAACACTACCTTGTGTTGGATCTCCCTGGATGGAGGTAGTTTACACAATTCTCTTATAGAGACATTTCATTGTTTCTTATAAAACTTTTTGACCAAAATTAGTAATTGTTGGGTTTTTAAATTGCTCTTAGTATGGAGAAATCAGAGCGGCAATCCCTGCAATTTATTTTAGTTGCGCTCAAATCTTATGCTCTTATGTCTTGTACAATTACATTGTTATAGAGTATCTTGTCTACACTATTAAGATAAACATGATGTGTGATACTTATTAATAATGGACATGACTAATTATTCCCAATCTATCTGAGGTTTATTGTGTTGTATCAAGTCTAATCCTGAAATTATGTTTTAACTTTGTAAAGGAACAAAAGGTCCACTTTTGTATCTTCAGGGTGTAAAGTACCATAAAGATACTTTTTTGCAGGTTATTTCTGGAAGGAGCTATTTGTCAGAGACCAAAAACTCCAAGTGCCTTTTGGCCCTTGGTCAATACCTGTTGGTTAAATGATTAAACCTATACCCAAGGAGAGCTTGAACGGGATGGGTTATTAACGTACTCCAAAAGGAGGAGGTCTTTGGGCTAAGGTAAGTTGAGGTGAGGGAACCTAAACCATAGGAAGTGAGGGAAAAGGGGCTTTACCACCAGAGAGTGGTAATTCTCATAATTGGGGGGCAGGTAGATTATTCATAAATCACCACAAGAGGGGGGAGCCTGGCAAGGAGGGGGGCCTATCTAGTACATCCAAGGGAATCCACTAGAGGTCATCCCAAGCATATTGTGACAACACACAATGAAGACAACCTGATTGGAAATCAGGTTTATAAAAAAGATGATAGAAAATATTGAATTTGATTACTTTTTTTAAGGAAGAAAAAAAATCTTATAAGAGAAAAAAGGGATTTTTATATTTTAATTCATCCACTTCTTATCATATTACCAATCAATAAACTAATAACAATTGGTATAAGGAAAATAGGTGTTGGAGGAGTATTCATATCTCTTCTTAGATGGCTGGGCATATTTATTTTAATGATTAGTTCTCATGGCTCTTCTTAGTTTTTATTAGCTTATTAGGTAAAGAGGCAGTAAGGACACCTGGGGGTAGGTTAAGATTGCTTAACCTCCCCCCCAGAGAGGGTTGTACCCCGGGTTTAGCCAAGATTAATTCCCCTAGAAAAGAGGGGGTTTCTTTTAAAAGAGAATTAGTTCTTTAAGAGTTTTTGGGCGGGTTTTCCTATGACTTGTATCACTTTTTAGGAGTTTACTAGATCCAAAAACTTGTTCTGGGTCATATTCTTTGTGAGAAGCCAAGAATCTGGTTCTATCCTAAAGTTAGCTAAGACCCATCCAGAATAGATGGGTGACAACATAGCTTATAAGGGCTTAGAGGGGTTGCATCACCAGAGACGTGGGAAAAGAGGAACTTTTATGTCTGATGAGAGGGGATACTAGAGTAATGTTGTAAAATGGGTTATTTTGCTTTGTAAATAACTTTATTGTTTAATTAAGCTAGTAGTTTTTGTATGGTCACAAGAGTGTGTCTTGTGGTGTCTTTGAGACAGTTGACCTTGGTGAAGGTTTGTCACGCAAGTGTGTCTTGTGTGGTCTTTGAGACCTCTGACAATGTCACGGTAAAGAGTGTCAAAATAAAACAATATTCAGAGTGGGTACCATAATATAATATGGTTACTTGTGGAAAACGCTTATAGAGTTACCTCTCAATTGTAGTTGACAAAAGTGCTTCTATGATGAGGAATTTTAAGCAAATACCACACTTTGGTTAATTGAAGGGTTTCTTATGTCTTAATAGAATGAGAATAAAAAAAAGGTCGATTCCCTGTAATAAGTAATGGAGACACGAGTGTACATTATAGTCTTTCAAACATTAGTGGTTTGTTAATCAACACGCAAATATGCGTAGTTCCTTGTTTAGGATCTTGAAAGGATTTAAAAGGTAATACAATCCCTATATATCCCCTAAAGTGAGGAAAAGTAAGTACAAATTGGTTCAATTTAATGAATGTAGAATAATTTGAGTTAGATTAAATTGAGATTTTGCTTAAAAAGGAAACTGGTGAAATGTATTTTAAGTTGGAATGACCTTACTTTGATTAAAGGGCATTCAGAATGGAATAATGAATCCATAGAAATATGGTATATACAAATAACCAAGAGGTCGAGTTTTTCTCTAGAGAGTGTTTTTTAAAAAGAACTACATATTTTATTAAATAAAAAAGAAAAGGATTATTAAGAATTTTTCTACGTTTTATTCTCAAGATATTATATTTCATTCCAATTATGAAGAAATCACGTCATCAGTTAAGTTTTCCCCTAGGAATCATATTTGTTTTCCACTCAAGAGTTCTTTCTAAAGAACATACTTTTATGGTAGCTCGTCGAGGTTGTCCAAGAATTTCCATTTTCTAAATATAAACCTATTTTTAGGGATACCCGTCTTTACAACCTGCACACTGCTAAACCTTGAAGAAAATTGTCTGGTCCAAAGATGAATTCCATTGTTGAATCAAGTGATAGTTTTCTCCAAAAACTTAAAGACAGAAAGATTGTTTCTGCTCTATCAAATATCCTCTTGGAGAATGACTCCTCTGAGCAGTATATTGAATACATAAAAGAGAAGACTGAGGACAATAGAAGAAACTTAACAATTTATATAAATAAAGATTTAACTGGTCTTCTCAAATTAAGTAATTTTCAAATTGAAATAGCTCGTATTCAATATCACAAGATTGGAAATCTATTTCCAACAAATTGGAGCCCAATGCGGGGGCCAGAGCAATTGCAGAACGCGGACGGAGACGGGATATCTAAGCTAGATTACACAATGCTTACCAAGTTGAACATGTTTTCAGGAGAATTGACCAATGGGGATCAGTTCTTACAAATGTTCAAGATGCTAACAACAGATTGGGATGAGAAACAAAAAATAATTGCTTTTGGTGGTTATGTTGGTCCAAAAGCAATCAAATGGTTTACTTGTCATAGGTTTTCAAGTTGGTCCAAGCTTGAGAAGGCATTCAAGGCAAGTTGGTGTAATATTATGACTCCTACAGAGGCACTTGCAAAAGTAATGCATATGAAGCAAAAAGAAGATGAGCATATAAAGATTTATGCCTTGGAATTCGAAGATTACACAAAGTTCTTTAAAGGAACATTAACCTTGAAAGGTTGTTGTGAGTTGTTTTTGCAAAAAGCAAGAGATTCTGTTAGAAGACATACAGTGGAAATAATGAGTTTGTCAAGTCATAATTGGGATAAATTCATATCTAAGGTTATTTTGTTTGATTTGATTGAGCCTCAAATGGAGGTTGCAAAAGTTCAAAAGACTGCGTTGCGTGTAAAAGTAGCAGGTATGGCTAATGTAGCTGAATAAAGTGAACCAGAGTCTGAGGAGTCTGAAATGAAATGGAAAAATACTGAGATGTTGGTAGAGTTAGAACAGCTTTTTTAGGAAGTTAAGAAGTTGAAGTCTAAAGGCAGTCAATCCAGTGATTTCTGGAAAAACAACAAGTGTTTTTGTTGTGATAAGAAAGGTCACTTGTCTCAAGAATGTAAAAGCTCAAAGAAAAAGGATGGAACGGTCATAAATACCAATAAAGAAAAGAAACCTGATGAAGAGAGTTTGGAAAAAGAGAGGTAGAGCAAGTAGTAGGGACAAGCTCTACCAATAATCTTCCATCCTCCTCTTCTGTAAATACTACGAGATCCGGATTAGATCATTCAGTGAATAAACATTACGGTGATTGAAATCCCACTCTGGATAAAGATGAAGAGGCTAAGATACTTGTGTCATTCAGCAAGAAAGAAATTGACAAGATCATAACAGGCAGAGACAGTTCTCGGAAGAAGTTCATCCAAGATTTTAATATATCATTATTAGCTGAATCATTTGTGTGGACTAATAAGTCAGCAATAATAATACCAGCAATCATTAAAGGTATTAAGGTGTCAGCGGTGATTGATACAGGATGCTCTAGAGTAATTGTTAGTAAAAGCTGATATGATAGATTAAAGTTAGTTACTGATGATGAGGTAGAGATGACTTTAACGTTGGCTGTGGATACAGTTAAGAAAAAGAGAAAGATCTTCCGTAGCTTAAAAATTACGGTTGGGGAAAGTTCATTGTTGTTGCCGGCTATTGTTCTGGAAGGTTTACATTTTGATGTTTTATTGGGTGTAAACTGGATAGCTGAAGCAAATGCTGTGATAGACATCAAAAAGGGTATGGTAAAGATTGGGGAAATCGAGTCAAAACTGAAGTCATTCCCAGAACCCAGTTGTAACCTATTAGAAGAAAATAAGAAGGTGTACTCAGCAGGGCATATCACAATATCCTCAGGAGAAGAAAAGTTGGTAATGGTAACCCATGAAAAATTCAACCCAGAAGATCTTTGTGTATTCACATTTAAAAATGCTACTAAGTTGTGTGGTGATATTTTCATCAAAATGGATCAAGAAGGGATAGCTTGTGAAATCTAAATCAAGAATATTTCTCAAGAGGCTTTCAGTATACAGAAAAACTAGTGTTTAGGTTGCTTGGTTAAGTCCAATCCGTCGAAGGATCAAATTATTAATAAAAGTGATTCTGCATATTTGTTTGCTTGTTCTATTGATTTAGATAAATCTTTGTCACATCTCTTGGATAAAGATAGGAAAAGTTGGTTCAACTTATTGGCCAAATGGATAAATGTATTATCAAAGAACAAATATGATGCCAGATTAACAGAGAAGACATACCAGATTTGGTTGAGTGATGAGTGCCCTGTAAAATCTTATATCCCTAGGCAAACACAAGCAATGATTGACGCTATTAATGATGAGATTGGAAAGCTTGAAAGAGCAGGTTTTATCAAACCATTGATAAGTCCTTTCACAGCTCCAACTGTTTGTGTCAAGAAGCCCGACGGGTCATATTGTGTTTGTATTGATTTTAGAATGGTTAACAAAAATATCATTAATGATACATATCCTCTACATTGGATTGATTATCAGTTAGATCAAATGGCTGGATCAAAATATTTTACAACATTAGATTTAACAAAAGGATACCATCAGATGAAGTTGGATCCAAAATCAAGAGAAATAACAGCGTTTATAAGTCCTTCAGGAATGTTTCAATGGTTAGTCCTTCCAATGGGGATGAAAACTTCTGGTGCTGTCTTTCAACGGTTAATGGATGAGATTCTAGGCGATTTACAACCAAGATGTGCCGTGGTCTATAAGGATGATATAACAATATTTAGTTCGTCAATGAGTCAGCACAAAAAAGATGTTGAAGCTGTTTTACAAAGGTTAAATCAAGCAAACCTGAAAGTGAATGTAGAAAAATGTTCTTTTGTAAGGAAATCGGTTAAAGTATTGGGTCATATTATCTCAGAAAAAGGTGTTGAACCAAATCCAATTAAAGTGAAGGCAATTGAGCAGTTAAAACCACAATCTACGGTAACAGGTGTAAAGAGTTTCCTGGGAATGATAAATTTTATTGATGTTTCATTTGGGATTGTGCTTCAATTGCTGAGCCATTGATTGAGTTAACTTGTGGTCCAAAAGGAAGAAGTTTAGATTGGAGTCCAATACAACAAGCTGGTTTTGAGAAATTAAAAGAAGCTTTGATATTGGCACCAATGTTGCAGTACCCTGATTTAGACAAAGAGTTTTATTTAGAAACAGATGCCTCAAAAGTGGGTTTGGGGGCTGTGTTATCACAGTACAATGAACAGGAACAGATTTTGTTACCTGTGTTGTTTGCCTCAAGATCATTGAAGAAAGCTGAATGTAACTATAGTACTACGGATTTAGAAGGATTAGCGGTAGTCTGGAGTGTAAAACATTTCAAGTCATACATTTTTGGAATGCATTTCATAATAATTACTGATCATGCTGCATTAAAAGCCTTGCCAGATAAAGCTCAATTGGAAGGTAGATTGTTATAATGGGCAGAATATCTGTCACAATATGACTACAAGATTATTCATTGTGCTGGAAAAGAGAATTACTTGCCAGATATTTTGAGTCAAAGTTTTTTGGGTTTGACAATCCAAGATGATCAACTTTCAAATGAGGAGTTGCAAGAAAGGAATGAGAGCTTGAAGAGAAACAAGATTTATGTGGAAAGAAGTGCTAGGTTCTCTCTTGTAAAGAAGGTCCATGAGGAGTATACCAGTCATTTGAAAGAAGCAAAATTATTAGCATTTCTTAAGGCAAGGTATTGGTGGTATGAGATGTCACAAGTTGTGAAGAATGTCATAAAGAAATGTGATGTTTACGCAAAGTTGTCCAAGGTGATTGGGCATCAACCATTAAAACCAATTAAATTGTCATATCTGTTCCAATATGTATTGTTAAATACAGGTTATGTAACACTAAAGAAGGATGGCAATAAACCTTGATATGAATATTTTGTGGTTTCTGTAGATCATTTCACAAAATGGGTTGAAGTGAAAGCGTTGCGTACAGAGAACTCAGAAAATATAATGGAGTTTATCCTTAATGACATTGTATACAGACACAGATGTCCGCACTTCATGAAGACTGATGGCAGGAAACCATATGTTTCAAAAGCCATTGAACAATTTTTTGATAGATATCAAATTAAACATTTAATAGCTTTGCCGTATCATCCTGAGTCAAACAGGTTGGCTGAACGTTTTATACATACATTGAAAGAAGTTATGAAAAATGTGAGACTTGAACATTACAAGGATTGGAGGAAAGTATTGACCATAGCAGTTTCAGCCTATCTAATGGTGCCTCACCAAGCTACAGGTTTTTTGCCATTTTTAATGATAAACGGAAGAGAAGCAATTCTACCCCAAGAAGTATCATTTAGTAAGTTCAAGACAGAGGAGTTGTACAAAACAGCTGTGTTACGTCATATCAAGTCTATGATGGAGATTCATGAATTGGCTTTGAAACACACAAAGAAGTACGTAAAAGAAATGAAAGAAGACTTTGACAAGAAGAAAGTCAAGTCCAGTAAGTTGAAAACGTTCAATGAAAGTGATTTGGTGTGGTTCAACATCAAACAAAGAACATTAGAAATGTCAAAACATGAAACAGAATAGATCAGACCGTGCAAGGTTATGGCTAAGTCGGTAGGTTATTTGTACTTAATCAAGTATTGCACAAATGATTTGGTAGTCTTGTTTTATAGAGTCCACCCACAATTTTTAAAGTTATTTGATGGGGAAATTGCTTAACAAGCTCTAAATAAAGATTAGAGGAGTGATGTTGTAAAATGGGTTATTTTGCTTTGTAAGTAACTTTATTGTTTGTTTAAGCTAGTAGTTTTTGTATGGTCATGCAAGTGTGTCTTGTGATGTCTTCGAGACAGTTGACCTCAATAAAGGTTTGTCACGCAAGTGTGTCTTGTGTGGTCTTTGAGACCTCTGACAACGTCACGGTAAAGAGT
>CAOJZF010000382.1:0-17852 GCA_948465475.1 Thalpophila matura
TTAGTACTTTAATTTTATGGCGGATGGAAATGCTCTGAACATTTTCTAAAGTTGTACAGACTGCCCATGAACTCTCAGTTTAAACCATACCTATTCTTGTCTTTAATCAATTTAAAAAAGCCAAGTTTTTCCCCTTTGGAGGACTAAGTAATTAAAATGCCCTCAACCGGGTCACCTCTATGGGCAACTGTTTCACCAAGATAAGAGTTCCAGAGAGATTTTAGGTTAGCAAGGTTGCCATGATCCTAGAGCCCAATGTGGTCCAATGCTTCAAAAAATGAGCATCCAAAAATCTTTTTATCCAAACCTGAGGTGTTTTTTCAGGCTCTCCTCACCAAATTAAATAGAAAAAACTACCTTTATGTTTCTGCTACTTTCAAAAAGATTGCCCAAAAAGGAACCTTAAGTAAGTATAATGAACTTTACAAAAAGACTTGTTCCACTGCCCCTCCCAAATTTGACTTTGGCTATTTCTAGGTCTAGTTAATATACCTCAATGGCCTTAATCCCAACATTTTTCAGTATGTTTAGCTCAACAACAGAAAAACTTTTAGGCTCTGTAATGTGGAGCTGAAGATACTGAAGAGAAACATAATACTGTCTTGTCCACTGTGCAATACAACTATAGAGAAAAAGAGATGAAGAAAGATACTTCTATTCATAATAACAGTTTTATAAGATCCTAGTCTGGGGATTCCAACCATAGAGGATCCTCTAGTTGTGGTGGTGGACCTCCCAATAATCCCAAGATTCTGAAACCTCTCAACTCCGCCAAACCAAGATATACTTTGTAGAAGACAACTCTCAAAGTAATGGAGACCCCAGACAGGACTAAACTAACCACCTTGCCATCACTTACATTAATGCTCTTTTTTTAAATAATTCTTTTATAAAAAAACAGTCTTTTATATTGTAGCCTTTAACTTTTTTTTAGAAGTTCTGGTATAGCCTTAATGGAAGCAGGTGCATATAAAACCCTAGTAGCTAGTTCCTTTTCAGAAACCCTTTGGTTATCCAGGCTCCTGTCTACTAGAAAACAGGCTATCTTGTCCAACATTAAGTTGATCTCTACTGAGGGGGAGGCTAAAAGATTTAGGGTGATTTCACTTCCCTTCTATGCTACTATAAAAGGCCCAACCATACCCACAAAAAAACACAATATAGTTATTAATATTAGAATGATGCAAAACTATAAGCCATATGTGGATTAAGACTCTTCTGTACTCTCTATTTTATGGGATGGAGTTACTTACAAGATCTTTTCCATTATAACTGATCAACTCTTAAAGGATCATGTTTTTATCCAAGTGCTTGATACTGAAGGACAATATAAAGTATTTAATCTTGACAACTGTAAATTCCTTGTTATTTATCACAAACCATAACTTAAACCTCAAGATCATGATTCAACTGTTCATCAACTATCAGACCAGTACCTAGAAATATTTAATAAACTGGAGAACTTACCCCCCCAAAAGATCCATAAAAGATAAGTTTTTTGTGAAAGGGACCATCTTCAAAGCTCAATCAATGTAATATTTAAGTTTTGTCAATAAACAAGTTCTATTGAAGCACTTTAAGGGAGCACTAGCCCAAGGGGCCATCTAACCATCACTGTTGCCTTTCGGAGCAGATATATTCTTTGTCACCAATCAATATGGTTCTATTTAGTTAATAATTGAATAACATGCCCTTAATAAGATTAACATTAAAATTATTTAACCTCTTCCCCTTATAATGAGATCCTCAACAAGCCTCTAATCCGCCATTTACTTCAGCAATACTGGCCTAAATTTCAAATACAATCATACCTTTATTCATGAACATGACATCCACAAAGCTGCCTCTTAAATCAAGTTTGGTTTGTTTGAATTTTTTTTCCTAAACTTTAGGATGACCAATATTTTTTGGATTTCACAATGCTTATGAACAAAAAGTTTAAAAAGCACATTGCAAAAATGCCTAGATTTTCTAAATGACTTAAACATCTATCCTCCCTCCTTTAAAAAAACAACAAAAGCATGTTACTTTAGTTATTTTGACATTCCAGAATAAAAAACTTATTGCCAAAACTATCAAATGTGAGTTTTTAAAGCAGGAGGTCAGTTTCCTTTGACATGTTGTCACTAGAAAAAGAATCCAACCCAACTCTGACAAAGTTAAGGCCATTGCAAATACTTTACTACCTCATAACCAAAATGAGCTTAAAACTTTCATTGTTTTGATTGCTTATATGTGTAAGATTATTAAGAATTGCAGTAATTTGGCTTCCCTATTAGACCAACTTAAGGTCAATAAACAAACATTTAGTGGACCCCATCATGAGAAACTTATTTTGAAAAAACTGAGGGAACAAATTTTAACTGCTTAATATTGCAGTGCCCACAGGCAGATGGTACCTATCAGATATAGACCAATACCTTGGACACTGCAATAGGAAATTTGCTTTAGATAGTTAAGTCAGGAAGTACTTTTATGCCAGTGGCTTACAAATAATAAAGGCTCACAGACAGGGAGAAAAACTACCCTATCTATGATTAGAGACTTCTGGACATGTACCAAAGCTTTAGAAAATGGCAATACTACTTTGAGACTGGAAAGCTTAATTATGCAAATAAGCCATAATTCATTGATCTTTTAAAACACAGGCGCACATCTCTTGTATCCAGGCTTGGTGGCTTAATACATTTAAATGATTTGCTTTAAAGTGGTATAAAAACCTGAAAATCATTAGGCTCAGCTGACAACCTCTCAAGTTATTACAGCCAGAACTTCAAGGGTATTGAAGGGCTGGGCTCTAATTTGACTATACTTATATTTTAAATAGTTGACAAAGTGTTCCATCCAGGAATATTGCCTAAAAAGATAAAAAAGGTCTTCAACCACTAAATATTAGTAAGCAAGTGACATGTTCTTACCAAATTATGGAAGATAAACCATCTCTTACTTAACACCTGGCCCAACAGGTTGACACTATTCTCAACTACCATCATAAGATAGTCCATGACAAATTATTTAGTCTTTAAGTATATGAGGCGAAAATTTTGATGGCATGACAGGCTGAGTGACTTTACTAAGATTTTTAAACAATGAGAGTTATGTAAGAAGCAGAGTAAAGACTGATGCCTCAAAAACTAGTAATACCCAGGTCAATAAACAAACCCTTTAAAGACTGGACACTTGAAATTTTAGGCCTAATGCTAACTTGGGGTGTAAACCCCAAGATCTACATCATTGCTGCTATCAACTACACCACTTGCTTGCCAGTAACCTGAGCTTTCTAAATATCACATTGGAGCCAATATAAGAAGATTTTTTGGTTGGTAGATAATCTCCCATTTTGGTGCCCCAGACCTTTTCATCATCAATGGGGGACTGGATCTTATCATTATTACCATAAGATCCTATCTTGGTACTCACCACATCACCCAATCCTTTAACACTCCCTACCACTCACAGGACAACATTTGTATAGAGAGGCTCAATGGCTCCTTAGTTAAAATCTCTGCAAGATATTAACCAACAAACCTACCAAGTGGGCCAAACACCTTCCATTGGCTCTGCCTGTCTACAGGGCCTAAACAAACTATGGTACTAGTCTATCCCCTTAATCCTGTCCTTAAGGAGAATCCCAACCTCATATGGACTGAAAAGAAGGTATAACTGAAAATCCTTACTATATATTCCAGAAAAAAAGTCCCAGCTATGGAACCCAATTAGGAACAACAACAGGATTAAAAACTAAAAATACAGGAGATCCAGGCACCTCTTTGAGAACCTTAAACTAGAAAACAAGTTATGAGTACTTATTTATAATAAAAGAAAACTATAACACAAGAATATGGGACCTTTTATAATATTTAACACCAACCTGAACTTCAATACCTATAGAATACAGGATCTACATCCTTTACACAAGGTACAGACAATCCGCCACAATTAGATCAGCCTAATGAAGGCTTGTGGGGATCAAAGAGAATCCCAGCTACAGGCAACATACTTAAGGCTGGAGAAATACCAAGATTAAGCTGCACCTGTGGCACCAAGGGAGGGTTGTTCCTGAGGTTAAGAAGATTTTGCAGCATCAATTTTGATCCTCAAAATTGGTCAACATACACAACTATGATGGGGGATTATAGATTAAATCTAACTAATTGCTGTGAAGCCAAATTCTGCTTGATTTATCTATTGACTACTACTCACATTAATCTCAATTATTTATATACAATCTGATTTTTTATATATAATTCTTCTTTTTTTACTAATATTTTATTGTTTAGGTACTTTATTTTTCCATTTACTTTTTTTCCCAAATTAAACTTGTTTATAAATTAATATGTAACACTTTTTTATATATTTTAAATATTTTGATGTTTGATAAATCTCTCCTATATTAGTTTATGGTAGTTTTCTATATAATAATTATAATATTAATTGAAGTTGCCAACTGAATGATAGACTAAATTATAAATTATATTGTCCTCTCTTTTCTACCTTTTTGCAATGGTTCCTCACTGTTAACATCTATATTTTCAACATATTGTGTTTCATGAAATCTAGCCATAGAAGGAAACTTATTAATTAAGTGAAAATAGTGGTCACAAATAGTCTCATGAGGTTTATCTTGAGGACAACCCTAATTTTTGTATGTCTTGCCAGAACATCAACAATTTACGCAGGTTTTAGGTAATTTTTATCAGTAAACATCTCTCCAATTAGGCCAATAATTTTTTTAGTAGCTAATTGAAAACAAACAAGCCATATATGAGATTTATTGCATACTTTTGATCTCTTTACTTAACTTTGGCTTTGCCCACAAAGCTTGTAGGTTCTATATAAAATAACTTATCATAAATTAAGTTAAATTAAATTAAATGAAATTGAATTAAAATTACATATACTAACACTACTATTTGAACTTATTTCTTTAATTAACCATTATCCATTCAAATTGACATATGACTTTGTTATTCTATCTATTGAAATCGATGTAACAAATTTTATTAAATTCTATTTTAACAATATTTTGACCTTGACATGAGTTTTCCTTATCATGGGATCTTCTCATTTAGGTCCCCATTTTACGTTACTACTTGCTGGATTAAAAATGATTAATTTAAGACTATAATCTATAACTAAGCATTATAGTTCTTCAATAAATATACCTTGTTTTATGAGAAAATATACTCTTGTGTTAAGAAACAATACTACTATAATATAAACATAATCAGTTTGTTTTTATAAGATTCATTCATTTTACTAAACTCATTTAGTCATAAATTATAGATATAGTTATAGCAGATTCTATAGTATGATTCATTGGCTACAATTTTACTTGACTAAAGGCTGTTACTACTTTAATAGTACATAATAAGGTCTCTCAAAATTGAAAACTTGGTGCCAATAAAATTTAACCCTTTTTTGGATTCTACAGTTCCTGGTGGTTAGATTGACTTAGATTTTTAGATAAGTCAACAACACAAACTCAAAGATTAGAACCATTCTTTTTATTTACAAAAGGTGTAATTTGATCCATAATTTATGATTTTTCTAATATATAAATTTTTCTCTTGTTATCAAGGTCTAACTTATTGAAAAGAAATATTCTTTTTTCAATAAGACCTTTTAATTTGAAATATTTTTACTTTTTAAAGTACTTATAATATTATTTTTTTTAATTGGTTTTTCTTTTTGTCTACTAAATTCTCCAATATTCTTTTGTTTTAATAAACTAGTATAAGAAAAGCAATTCTATGGTATAAACTTCAAAAGCATTATTTTTGATTTAGGTGACTGATGTAAAATTATGATTGAACATAAAGGTGAAAACTAGGCTTAATATTTAGCTACTTATTAAATACTTGTAGTAAAGTTAAAATATAAATTTAGCTCCATTATTATAAGCTGAATGTTCTGGTCATGACTTCTAGGTTTAAAAAGTTCTATGTTGTGAACTCATTTATAAACAAATCCTCTTTAATGCATAATATGATTAAGCCAAGGTTTATTATTATCAAAGTCTGATTGTAATGAGATTTTTTTTATTTCGATTGTAATTTTACTTTAATATTATTTCAGTAAGGTAAGAAAATAAAAGCCAATTAAATAGATCAAACTACTCAATCCCTTCACTTTCTAAGTTGAAATTTAAAATAATTAATGTTAATTCTAGATTTCAAAGTATTCTATTAACATGAGGCTTAAATTCTAAAATAAAATTCAATTTATTGCACCATTTGGGTAAGATAATGTTAAAAGTTATATTCCACAAATTTTTGAATAAAACTTAGTTTATAACTCATGATTGGCTATCAAATTTTTAGAAAAATAGATTGACTATTTTAAAACATTCAATAACTTTTTGGTCACAAAATTATGGGATTTGGGGATACATTTTTGAACTTTTTGACCACAAATCTGTAGATTTAAGAGTACATTTTTAAAAATTTTGGACCAAAATGTGTGGGTTTGTTAATTTATTTTCAACTTCTTGACTACAGAATTATGGTCAAAAAATTGAAGGGGTTAATTAGAGGTTTTAATTTTATAATTTTAGATTGATAAATTACAAATAAGGGGAAATCATCTAAAAGCACTAAAAAAATTTAAACCATAAGATAATTGAACTTGAGTTAAATTATATAAAATTATAATATAGCATAAAAGCATCTCTAATTTATTATTAGGGCTTAATTTTCGATACTAAAGTACAACAAATTATCTATATCTTGTTGAATTTAACATTTTATTAAGCTTGTTGCAAATTTAAATTGATGTTGAAGATAAAAACTAATTTATTATGATATAATGTTATCTTGAAAATCTATATATTTGTTAAAATAACTAATATCAATATTTTTTCTTAACAAAGAATTATTTTATCAATAAAAACTTCTCCTACCTCTAAGACCATATCTGTTTAAGATTATCCTATCTGTAGTACAAAAGTAACTATGGATAATTCTAGTTACTTTTACAAACTTTAAATTTTTATGCAAATTGACACATTGTTGTATTTAGAAAAAGTTTTTAAGTTTATCCTTAGGACTAATTGACTGGTTTTGGGAAGTTACGCTATAATCTGATTAAGTAAAAAAATAAAATCTATCAGATCAGAGATGATAAACTCTGATAGGATATAAAATTATACAGTTAGCAGATATAATGAACACCTACTAAGAACTCTTCATTACCCTCCTTTTTTTTCTTTTTAAATTCATGAGTATATTTAAAGGACAATTAACAAATAATAAATAAAAACCTAATATAATTGTGTTTTATATTCTTAAATCTCTTATTTAGTTTTAAATGATAAGTTCTAGTCTTATTAAACTCATTGTTGATAATAATTAGCATTAAGAACATGTAAGATGAGCAACCAATATTTAAATTAAGCTTGTCAGCTACCTTTAGATTTTTATGGAATTCAAGTTTGAAGGGTGTTTGTGGATCTAAATTGGTGTTTTTGTTTCTGATATCAATAATTAATCATGTGTTTCCTTAAAAAAAGTATGTTATAAAGATCTAGAACCTAAGTTAGTAGGTAAAGTTTGCTTTTAGTGATTTTTACAGCACAATTTATAACTCAAAAATCAATCAAATTCTGATACCAAGACTAACCATTTTTAATTCATGTTTAATTCTACTTGATATCAATATACATAGCTAAACTTCCAGAATACTGCTACTTAAAGCATTTTAGTAGTCTATGGCTACTTCCTTGTTAAGTCTTTAATACATTTATTAGATTGTTGTTAGGGATGTTGGTCCTTTTTACTAAGGACCTTCTGATGTCTCTAATTCTATGAAGGGTTGTTGGTCCAAAGATTAAAGTTTAACTTTGTGTTTCCAGTTACCCTTATAATGCTACCCAGTACTTCTTCAAGGGATCTTTTAAGCCATTCTATATAATAGACAGAAGTAGTTAAATTATTTGTTTGATGTTTTTCAAACACATATCTATTTTAAATCCTTTAGTATCTAATTAATGATTTACTTGGGTATATAAGATTTTAATATACCACTTGTTGTGTCTAAGTTGAAAGTTTTCTAGCTTTTAATATGTCACTGATCTTATTTGATCAACTTATCCAAGTATATACTGATTTTAAAGCTGATAAAATAAATTTGAATCCAATTTAGCTCATTTCAATAGAAAAGTATCATCTCAATTTACCCTTATAAAACATTATGCCTTTAAGGACCACTTATACAGTATGTTATCTATTTCTTTCTCAGTTTTGGTTTAATTTCTATTAAGAGATACAACATAAGTACTAAGCCGGGAAAAAAAGCTTTAATGTTTATATATAAACTGCTATTATGACTTTTTTAAAAAAAAGTTCCTGATGAAGACAAATTAAATTATCTTTATGATTAATTTAAGTTCTTAGATAATTGAGACATAGAAAATTTAAAATAAACTTATTTGAAGACTTGTAAAAGCAAAAGAACAAAACTTCTCTTAAATAAATAAGAAAAAGAGTTGAAGTTGATTGACTAAATAATTATTTTATTACAAGCTAAGTGGTTGAAATAAAGGACTTTGAGACCTTTATTGAGCTTAGTCAAATACCTTAAGGAAAAATTTACTTGAGTTATTTGTTTTATCTTGGGCTTTGTAATATCTAGTGTTGCAAATATATTCAAACACTAATTGGCCCACAAATTGAAACCAATTCAGGAACAAAGAAACTTGGGCACAATGGTCTTTGATTAATTGACAACAAAGGAAAATTGATAATTTTTAAACACAAACAAACTTACAAAATAAACTAAATTTTCTATCTTGGATTTAAAATGTTGTTCTATTCTATATCAGATACATCCTAACTCTATATTTCTCAATCTATTTATTCAAGACTTTTGTTAACAAAACTAAAAATTCTTCACCTTCTTTTACAAGCTTTCTTATCACATAAGAACTCAACACTAGTATCTTTTATTCTAATTATACTGAGTTTTCTGAAATCTATGGCGGTAATTTTCAGCAAATCACTTTTCTAAAAACTTAAAAAACCAGAGAGTTTTGTATCCTATATGATCACCAGTCTGATCTTTTAAGTAGATGTTTTTTGAAGAGCCCTAACCTTTTTAGGCTATCTCAGAAATTTATACTTTTTTGTCTATACACCTACAATTTAATACCCCTTTTTTCTGTATCAAGTAAGATATTACTAAAAGTAGAATTCTACTTGAAGTACCACTAACTCAATGGTACTATATCTAGTGACATAATTCGAAACTTCTGCCATTATCATATTTATTTGCATCTTATCTAGCAGGCCTAAAGCATCTATTCCGCAATTACAATTTAGTATATCTGCTCATTTTTCAGAAATCTAGATTTATTGATTTAGATTAGATTAGATTTTAAATCTTTAAACCTTACTTATAGTTAGGATTCTGTTTATCTATAGAATATTGTTATATTTCACATAAAAGTAAGTCTTCATTATATTTAGAAAACAAGACATCTAGAGATGATTTAATTTTAAGCTTTTTATATAAACTTATAGATCTGATCTTGATTTGATGTCTGTCTAAGTTTATTATCTTTGGAAGCTATATAATTTGATCAGCTTTATTATACCTTATTTTATAAATTTTAGTTAATAATAAGAATATTCAACTAACTCTTTATTATATATATTGTGTTGTAGATTCATTAAACTATTTTCTAATTTTTTTGAGTTTCTAACATTTTTCCCATCAATACTATGCACAATTTTTTTTCAAGCAAAACTTGCAGACTGGTATAATTTAATTTTATATACTTTAGTCTGATTAACTATTGAAAATAACTAGATTTTTTAAGAAAAAAAAGTGTTGCTAGTCTAGAGACCAAACTGTTGCTCATAAATCTGATTTCTATCACTACTATTGTAGATAATTAGTATTATATAATGTAGGATATTGCTCTTAAATTTTCAAAATAGTAGATACTGGATTCAATACTCAAATAGCTTATAGTAGGTCTATTATTCTAGCTTAAAGTTCTATCTTATTGTTTTTTGACCATTCAAGAAACTAAGGGAGCTAAAAAGGTAAATATGCTTACTATTATCAAGGGAGACATTGCATCCTCTGTTATTTATATTTAAAATAGGAAAGAGACATTTTTTTTTCTGCTATTGGGTAAAGAAAATTGTGACTTTTTCAAGAGATTATAAGGTTAAAGTGTTCCTCTCAGTATTCCCAATCTTTATAGGAGCTATTCAATTTCAAAGGTTTAGTTTAACCTTTCACATTCTGATTATTGATTTGATGTTCAAATCTTTTTAACTTTGAAGATGAATTGATAGATATAGAGACTAAAAAGAAAAAAAAAATTAACATAGCATAGTTTACATAAGTCAAATTCTTACTTAAAACTGATTCTTGAGTCTTTTGAATTGTGAGATATTGATTCAACAAATTTGCATAAGGGAAAACCCTTAAAAAAATTATCAAAATGTAAATAAAAGTCATCCTGTGGTGCAAATATAAAAATTATTCAGTAATAAATCAAACCACTAGAGGGATCACTGAAAATAAGGATCTGCAAAATTATTGTATATATCTTTCTCTTTTGCGTTTTACTAATATCTAATTTATAAACAGTCTTTTTTATGTGGTTTTAATGAATTTTTGTAAGTTAGTATTTTTTATGTAGCCTTGAAAATATAATCTTCTAATATGTTTTTCCTCTATTTTAGAATCTCAAAGAATATTTTGGCTTTTTTCTCTTTTTTATGGTTTCTTAAATATATCATATACCTGTGCCCTTTTTGTTGTGAAATATAATAGAAACTTTTCTGAAATAAATTTTCTCTTCTGGTTATGGTAAGAAAAATAGAGGTGATTTACTTACCTGAAAGAAAGAAAGAATCCATATCAAAAGACTAGATATAATGAGTTTAACAATATATAAGCAAGCCAAAAAAAAACTCGTTTCCAATAAGAAATAAAAGAAGTACCTTTTAAACTGAAAATGTAATTTTACATACATTGAGGTTGTTCTGTTCTTTTTAAGAGGAAATTTCATTAAAAACTTATTAATATAACTATAAGCAAAAACTATATGGCTTTTAAGACTACCTAGATTACCTGGGAGCACTTTATTAATATTATTTCTTCATTATAGAATTAGGGGATTACTCTTTAGAAAATTTGAGGATCTTAAATGTTAAAGCTTTTGCTAATAATGTGTTAATCTACAATTTAAAATCATATAATATTACCATACTTAAAATTAGTATAATTATTTAAGATACTTCCATCTTTTTTATAAATATTTATGTATAAAGCTCAATAATCTTCTAAAATATTATAACCTGATAGACTTAAACTAATAAAGTTTATGGCTTATAAATTTTTTACTCAACTATATTCAGAGATATTGTATAGCATTATCATGTCATGTATTATATCTATCTTAATAATGTTAAAATCAGAGTTATAAAGGGAAACTTTTTAATATTTATTTTATAACATACAGTAAATATCATAAAACAGGTCAATGATAACATAAGAAAAGCTGTCCTAGTATGGTGTAAGATTTAAAACTTAAGGTTTTGCATCCTAAATAGCTTTATGCCAACTTTTTGTGTGCTCCTTTATCTCTAAGCCAATTTCTTTTTAAGTGATCAGTAATTTATATAAGTTTAGATACTATGATCAAAGCTCCATATTATATATAGCAAGAAAATCTTATTTCTATTATTATAGTATTTTTTTTCAGGTAAAATTCCATTTAGCAAGCTACTAATATTAAAACTTTAGTCTTTTTTTTGATCAAAGATAATTGTCATCTATGAAAGTTTATACTTGTTAGAAAAAAGAGGTTGATAAAGGGCACCTGATAACTTTGGACGCAAATTTTTTATCTAATACTTGACTTTGGAATATGGGTATAAAGTAACCATAAACTTTATAAGTATGATAAAAATTAAGCATTGATAATTTATATTTTGTCTTATTATACTTAATTTTATGAAAAGAAAAGGGATTTTATATCTAGATAGAAATGTTTGTTCTTAGGTTTAAAAGTTTTCAATATTGGCCTTCTTGTAAATCTTATGTTTTCTAGTGTTACAACAGGATTTGGCGCTGCTATAAGTCTTCTTTGGTCTTCTATTATGTTATTACTAGTCTTTATAGTGTTCTTATGTAAATTTTGTTTATTTAATTGAATTGAGAACTAAGAACATCTGAATGAGACTTAATATTGATACTAGTTTCAAAATACCCTTTCTCAAATTGTTTACTATCATTTGATTCTATGACACTTCTTCTTTCAAGAACTTGCACAGGGTTTTTCTTGAGGTAAAGATCGTGTACTAAATTTGAAATGATTCCATTAGGATTTTTACCATATACCTTAATCCTTGCTTAGGCAATAATTATGCCAAAATCAAAATATACAATAGATAAATTGTAGTCCATAGTAATGTCAGCCCAACAGAATTAACAGATATTTTATATAAAATATTATGTTGGGAGATTTTGGAAGATGTTCAGCATATTATGGTATATTCTTGATACATAAGAGGGTTCTGGAAGCTCTTTTGTAACTCCTAAAGATATTTTAGAAGATATTTCTAAGTTTTGAAAGTTTGATTTTAGAAAAACCTAAGGAATCTAGGGAGAGTGGATTCTTGGATATAGAGCCTTGAAAGGGGACGTTTCCATGGCTTAGTGGTGAGATTTCCAATAAGCCAATAGAGTGTCAGACAAAATTTATCCCAATTTATAGATACTGAGAAAAGAATTTTTTGTTATAGTTAAAAATGTTCCATTTATTATTTTATAGCTATTTTAAAGAGGGGTAAATGATGCAGCAAATGATTGGTTTACTACCAATATTCTAGTTGTCTTGAGTGAGTTTCAACTAAAGATTCTTCCTTTTATTTCTAAGGATATAACTAAGTCATCCATATATACTATAAATGTAGCTGTTAATAAAAATTGCAGAGGTTTTAGTTGTTATCCCATCTATTGTGATGGCCTTAATACACATGTTAAATTGATTGATAGCTAGGATATTATGAGTACACACATGTTTAGTCTTAATAAGCGGGCTAATAATGTTTATAGACACATTTTAGATATAATTTACTTTTTGGGAACAAACAAAATTTAGTTGGGAGAGGCTTGTATTGAGCCAAGAAGTGCAGTTGTCAATGTACATTTGCTTATCAGCTTGCATTTGGCCTCATTAGTATTTAGCCTTGAGATACTTGTAAGTTCTGAGGAGCCTCCCATTTCTAAAATCCCAGTGAACTTTATTAATAAGCTGACTTTGACTACTGTGAGGTATAAAAGGCGATCACTTTTTGTCTACTAGTTATTGAAGCTGCTGGTTGCAAACACAAGTATTCTTAGCAATTTTGGCTAGCTATTTTTTTATTTGAGAGAAGAGTTCCAACTGAACTTTTAAAACAAAAAATTATACCACTTAAATATGTCTTTATTGTTGATATGGAAGATGGGTAATTTTGATAGGCCATTGGTATTAAAACAAGAAGCTCTAGGAAAGTGAATCATTTTAAATCACAATGTTGAGTTTAAGGTCCCATAGTGCTTAACAGCCATCTGGAAACTTCGTATTATCAACCATTCTAATAATTTATAATTGGTTATAACTTTGAGCAAGTTCTTTATAATCAGGAATGGGAATTTTTTATGCCTAAAGTGACAGAGATACACTCTTGTTTAGTAATAATCTAATTTTGTTCTTCTGGGGTGTAAATTTTTCTAGAGTAAGCTAAGGGAAATCTACAAGATTATCATCTAATTGAGCTAAGACAGCACTTAAACTTATGTCACTAGATTTTGTATAGATTAAGAAAGTTTTGTTTATATAAGGAAACAAGAAGAGAAGGGGACGTGAGGGATTCTCATATAAGCTTGAAGCTTTGTTCCTGTAAAGGACTTTTATGAAATTTGTTACCTTTTTAAAAGATATGTAAGCGGTTTACTCTTCTCTGCATGAAAAGGATAAATTTTCTGTAGATAAAGTCATCTCAATTAGAACTTGAATGTCTTGCAGAGAGGAGGGGATTCTTATAACTTGTATAGCGGTTATCTTGTTGCCCTGGGAAATCACTTTTTAAAGGGTGATCAATGTTTCAGAATTCTAATTTGGACTGAATCGTTAATTTTCTCTCTTTAACTTAAGTTGATATCTACATAGGCTAGAGGAAGCTTTTCATAAGTGTTGAAGATGGTCTTTAAAGGTCTTGGATAACATAGATATATCATTAATGTATACTAAAACGTTTTATGACTTCAAATCACCCATATGCTGATCCATGGCTCGCTGGAAAGTGGATGGAGTATTACACAACACTTGAGGCATTTATTCAAACTCAAGTAGGCTTTCCAAGGAGATTAACACACATTTCTCATGGTCTTGATAACTGATATTGATCTGCCAGTACCCTGAAGCAAGACCTATTTTATATAAAATTTAAGAACTTCAATCTTTTAAGGGTGCCTGTTATACAATTCAAGGGATAATTAATCTTTCTTGGTTATGGAGTTTAATATTATCTAATACATCATAATGCAATGCACCCCTCTTTTCTTAACTAAAACTAACAGGGGGCCAGGAAGGTGTGGATAGTTTAGCAATACCGCCTTAAGAAGTCATTTTTAATTATTCAAGAGACAGTTTCTTCCTTGAGTCAAGACTTAAGATAGGGCTTGGCTTGAAATGAAATTTGTTTTTACTGCCAATATTTTTTGATTCTACAAATTTCCAATTTTTGATTTGAAAAAGATTACAGAGAATTTCTCAAGAGATTTTGTTAGCTTCTTGTTGTGTTTTAGTTCATCTATAAGCCCCAATTTTTAGAGTCTTTTGTATGATGTATAGAACTGTATTGTTAAAAAGGGATAAATAAGAAATATAGTGTGTGTTGTCCTATGGTGATAAGTATCCCCTAATCAGAGACTTTTATTAGTAGAATTCTATTGACAGATTCTATTAGTAGTTGTAGAACTTAGGGAAAGCTAGAGGGCCTAAATGAGTAATATATTTAATATACGATATCTTAGGAGCCAATTCATTATGGAGTGTGATACTTAATTTTGGGTAATTTTTTATTTTAACAGCCAAGTGGCATTTTTTAATCTTCTTAATAGTATACAGAAAATCCTTTGGACTGACTGATTGATGGAGGGAGATTTAATGCCTTAACTTCATAGGATTTCAGCACAAGGGAAAACAGGCATGCTGAATATAATGTAGCATTTACATTCTTTTCCTATGGAAGGCTTGGCAAAATGTATGATGAGGAGAATATATTATGACACAAGACTCAAGCTAAGGTTATTGATGTTTACTATAGCTTAAAATTAAAAAGAATTTGAGTTCCTAAAATAATACATGGGTGTTGCTGTCTAACATAATGTCCAGAGCAGTTATTAAAGATCTGCCAAATCTCATGGTCACTGCAGGATAGGCGCCAACTACCTTAGTAGCTTATGTTCCAGAAGAACTGTATTGCCCATTGTGGGTCAAGATCAAGGGCAAGCTTGATACATGCATAGGATTTATTAAGACTTTTTGACTGGTACACCTGTGTCAGTGACAGCTTAAATTTCTACTCAATTAAAAGCCTTGACCTTTTTTACATGCTTCCCAAAAGGGGTAGTAACAGGAACAATATAAATTTAGGGAGTGACTGACGTTTTATGCTTCAGCCATATAATGAGTTTCTGCTAATGAGGTCACAGTTTGGTCAATTAAGAGTTCCTATTCTAGAGAAGACTCAATTTTAGTAACAAGTTGAGTAACCTGATAAAGATGAGATGTAAAGAAGGGGGTCAAACTTTAAGGGCTCAGGTATTTGGGTATATTCATAGTAGCAGGGGCTCCTAGCACATGATAACCTATATCAGCCTCATACTTTCTATCCAAGCACCATTAAAGTTATAATAATATAGGGTAAAATTAAGGATAGGAGTGTCATCTGGGTTGTACTTGTGAGCTACTGTCTGTACTATAGCTTGTTTCTTTTTAAAAATCCTTTACCTTATGTCCTTTATTCATACATTACTTGCATTTCTTGACTGTTTTCAAAACTTTAAAAGGATGAGCTAGGTGTTAGAAATTCTTTAGCATGATGATTACAACCAGGTTTTGGGCCTTTATAGGGAGGGACTCCTCGTTTAGTTTTTCTTTTTCTTATTAAAGAAAGATGACTTAACCTCAATATGAGCTTCTTAAATAGATCTGATTTTACAACAGTTGAGGAGAGATAATGCCATTATACTAATATAGGGGTTTGTTTTACTATACTGCAAAAAGAAAATTAGTTTCAGCTTCAGTATAAAAAGAAACAAGTGGTATAAAGCTGATGGGTTATCCTTTAAAAAACGATTTGCAAATTATTCTAGGGACTCATTGCAGAATATTATTGTGGAAAGCTCATTCTCCAAAGTTTGGACATCCTAGTTGCTATCAAGCTCATTAATAAGTAGAGAACATGTTTCTGCTCAGGTTATCCCTGGTTAGAGGGAAGCAGCTAGAGCTTTCTTATCTTCCCTGTTCATAAATTCAAAATGTGTTCATCTTTTTAGTTATTACTAGCTCTTTACAAGTCTAATTTGTATGTTCTTTAAAAAGGAGGCTTTAGCACCTTCCATTGATATGAAGGTGGTTTTGAAAGGTGGGTTAAAGAACTTAGAGCCAGAATAAAAACTATATTTTCTACTCTTTCCTCCAATTCTACCTCCTCCTTCATGGTTTTTTTTTCTTTTGGAATAGCAAATAGACTTATAGGAGTGTTGGTAGTTTCTGAGCTTAGTTCAGATGCACAAGAAGGTTGTTGTTATCTAGGAGAGGGATCCCTAGAAGGTGTTTTACATGATCCTTATCCTCTTCTTCCCACCTGTTAAATTTTATTGGTAAGTTTATATATATCCTCTTCAATCTTTTTGACTCTTTGTTTGAGGTCATCTAAGTCAGTAGAGAAAAATTGAAGATACAACTGGTTTCTAATACCATTATGGATAATTTTGTATTTATTAGTAGTGTTACTGTTCTCTCTTTTGCATAGTTGTTGATGGTTCTCACATTGGAGGGTTAAAGTGTTGTTCAATAAGTGAGTCCAAGGTTCTAGAGAAGATTGGAGATCACTGAGGTCAGTTATTGACTGACTTATTGCAGGGTTGTCACAGCTACCCATAGAAGATGAGTATTTATGACATGCATATTCAGAAGTTTTTTACATGGAGGATAGAGAGATCCTGCTTCAATTTGGGAAATTCTGTTTTCAATTGGATCAATTTGGCTTGTACTAGATTTTGTGCTTCTTTTGAGGATTTTCCTGCAACAGGGAGCTTAAACTCAATTAGTTTGGATACCGTTTCTGTGGTAATGAAATTGGCACTATTTTTTTTATCATCCAATGAATGTCTTCACAAGTAAGACTCTAATAGATAACAATATGATAAATTGTAACCTTTACTTCTTTGCAGGTAATATTAATGGAGCAGGACTTAAATGATAATAATTTGAACTTCCTCTTTGGAGAAAAAGTTAAATTATTTAGGGGAAAATAATTGGGTTTCAATAGGTTCTAAAGAGGCTGAAGCAGATAGAGAGGTTCTAGCTTCTAGAGAAGAGACTTGTCCCATAAGAAAGGGACAGGGAGAATTAGCTCTGAAATGTTGATATGGTTTTCTGTATACTTGTTGAATTGAGTACAAAAAGCTTCATACTAAGCTTGTATATCTTCATAACCCCAGATTCTATCTGAGATTAGATAAAAAGGGCTATATTATCAGCTAGGTTGTTAAAACGTTTGGAGTAGATTCTAAGGTATTTCTGATTATCTTCTTCCAAAAGAATGGCCATGTGG
>CAOJZF010000384.1:0-18757 GCA_948465475.1 Thalpophila matura
CCCCTCCTGTAGTACCCTGTGAGGAATGTAACTTCCCTCTGACTATTGAAGCCACCCCCTCCTGGTAGAAAGGGCCCTATCTTCTTCCAATGCTTATGGCTTGGGGTCTCTTACCTCACCCTACCTCAGACCAAAAATCTTCTCCTTTTAGAGCACTCTGATCATCCATCCCACCCAAGCTCTATTTGATTATTAGCTTTCTCATCTTTCTAATAGGTCTGAACTAAAAGCCAATATTCACTTGGATTATAGGTCTCTGACACTTTCTATATGAACAATTTTTTTTCCTCTTTGTTTTATTTCTGAGTCTAGATATTTATGTCATAAACTACTGAAGATATTTAAAAAATCAGATATCATAGATATGACTAGCATGTAATATTACAATGACCTGTAGTATCTCTTAATTTAAAATTTAGTATCTTTGTAAAGAACAGCCTATAAAATCTACTTTATTTCTTTATGTCTAAGCTGCTAATATTTATAGTAATTTAAGTATAAAGTACTCAACTATCTGTTTACTTCTTTTGTGATAAATGTTATTAAGAAAATGATTTCTTCTACTTTTTTAAATTTTAAAAAAAGAAAAATAAGTATGATATAAATATTTAAATTGCAATTAAACATTCTCTTCTAGACTTAGTAGGAAATTATAATAAGTTACACACTATCTATAGATATTATCTTTTTTTTACACTACTAAGCTTAATTTGATAGCTCTCATCAAAGCTTATACCAGATTTCATCAAGTAGCATATCTTTCCATCTACTATGAATGATTGAGATTTAAATCTCACATATATCTTACAAATGTAATAAATTTTTTAAGTCTAATATTGCTTTATACAATATAAGATCTCTTTTGCTATTATCTATTTATTGCAAAGTTATAAATTATTGTTGCAACTAGTTTAAATTTTGGAAATAGATTAGTAATCAAAGGTTTTTTATCTATGAATAAAGTTTATGCTTGTAAAAGTTTATAAAAACCTCAATTTTTTTTAGAAAAAGATTAAGACCAATAATGATGACAGTTTAGAATGCATTTTGTTAATATATTTTATTTTTACTTAGTGGTCTAAGGATTTGTTGGAGACTTTCCCAACTATCAATGACACCTGGTTGATCACCACGGAAAGGGAGTCGCCCTCTAGGGCAGCCACTTGGTCTTGATGACCACTGAAGAATACCCAGCATGCTTTGAGCTGTTCAGTTGTCATTGTAGCAATGTATTTGCAGAGAGCCTTTGGCCCCGAGGTAGACCCGGGGTGAAGGGCTCTTTGAACCACATCCTGTGCCACAATAGGCAATAGCTCAAAGACATCCTGTCCAGCATGATCATTTTGATTAGTTTGAGGAGGAATAGTTTAAAGATTGTTAGGATATATGTAGATTGGAGAAAAGTAAATGGAGTTTGAATGAACAATGGTGTTTATTATGAAAATTTAGATGATTCAAAGAACCAAAAAGTTCACTAGGATTAATGGGGAGGAAAGGACTCTTTTCATCTCTTGCTTGAGAGATCTGGATATCAAATTCTGTAAAGTTTGATCCGTGTGAGATATTTTGTAAGCTCAATTCCTGAATGAATCTTTGGCAAGCAGACCATCCTTGTGGTTCCTTGGCCCCGTCTGTTCCTTAGTTCCCTTGCAATGGGATATGTTGGTTATCTAGTCTGAGCCCGTTGGCTGTTTGTTTTAAGAGTTACAACATTGTTTCCCCAAGGCTTCCTGCTAACCAAGCTAGCTGGGAGTCTTTTTAGGTTGTAGTGACTCTTATTGGCTGGTCCCGTCCGTTGGATCTGAAAAGAAAACCCCAAGGGGAAAAAGAAAAGGTGTGATTTTGATACGGGACTATCAGCTAGTTTTGCCATGGAATGGCTTCATGTATTGTGGGTTGGTTTGCTCATATATTATAGGGACGTCTCCCATTTTGTATTTCAGGTTGTATAACAGTCCCAGGGTCAATCCTATAATCTCACACGGCCTAATCCATTTGACTCTCCTGAGTTTAATGTTTAGGATTTGTTGTTGAATATTAATCCATACTAGGTTCCCTACGGCAAACGTTGGTACCACTTTTTTACCTATTCTGGTCTAATTGTGGTATGCTTTCAATTTGTCTTGATACTGCTGATTTGCCACCCAAGCTTTTTGGTGCACGTTGGTCAGTTTCTTGACAAATGATTTTATGGCTGACTCATAATTCTTGTATGACTTGTAGTCCGTGTGAGGCACTTCCTCTGGCATGTTAGCCTCCCGTCCATATATCATCATAAACGGGGAGAACCCTGTGGCTTGGTGGGGGCACTAATTGGTATGTGGTGACCACTATGTTTACATGCTCCTTCCACTCCTTTATGTTCTTTAGTTTTAACTTTGCCATTATCCCCTTTAGGGTTTGGATGGTTCATTTGGCCATCCCGTTACTTTTTTGATGGTACGGTGCTGACACTGTGTGCTTAATACCGTAGCCTTCTAGGAACCAGTTTATTGCTTGTGAGACATATGGTTTTCCCCCATTGGTCTGAATCACCAAGGGACATCCATGTATTGCCACTAGGCAATCCCTTATGAACCTTATGATATTTTCAGAGGTCTCGGATGGTATGACCTGCACTTCTACCCATTGGGTAAAGTGATCTATGGCTAAAACAAAGTATTATTGTTTCCCATCAGGGGATACAATGTGTCCTGTGTCTAATGACACCAACTGGAAAGGGTAGTTCACGGAGATGGGCTTCAGCGGCTGGTAACTTATTACCGGGTCCATCTGGGTACAAGTCTGACATTTGCAAATAATTTGTTTAATGTCACCAGCCATTCCCTTCCAGTAATATCTTTGCTTCAGGAATGGTATTAACTTGGCATGTTTTAGATGCCCCGTTCTCTGTTTGTGACTTAACCTTACAAGTTCTTCTTGTTGGTTTTTGGGGACAAACAGCTGATTTTTTCTGTCAGCTTTCCTCCTTTCCTGGTCCTCCATTTTATCATGGACAGGTTCTACCACCATATTGGCTGCTCTGGAAAAATAGTCAGCCACAGGGTTATCTTTACCAGGACGGTACTTGATGGTGAAATTGAACTGCATCAAATATTTGGCTGCTCACATCAGCCTGCCTTCTAACTTGGCCTTACTGTTTATGGCCTTAAGAGCATTATGGTCGTTGATTATTGTAAAATGTGTACCATATATGTAGGACTTGAACTTTTTCACAGCCCATACAATGGCCAACCCTTCCTGGTTGATGGTACTATAATTCCGCTCTGCTGGGGTAAGAGTATGGCTTACATATACAATTGGTAAATGGTGCACCTCACCGTTTATTTTGTAATCTTGGGATAGGACTGCCCCTATCCCCACGTTAGAAGGATTGGTCTTGATATTGAATTCTTTATTCATATTAGGATATTGTAGCACAGGATCATTGGTCAATACGGCTTTCAGTTTATTGAACAATTCTTGCTGTTGATCTCCCCAGCTGAAAGCCCCTCAGAACTTTTTCCAGGTTAACTCATTCAGTGGCTCAGCAATTTCTGCAAAGATAGGGATGAACTTCTTGTAAAAATTGGCTATTCCAAGGAATCCTTGGACTTTGGTTATGTTGGTTAGAGGGGCTTTCTGCCAGATCCCTTCCACCAAGGTAGGATTGGTTTTAACACCTTCCCTGCTGACAATATGTCCCAAGACTTGCACTTTGTCT
Source organism: Thalpophila matura (assembly GCA_948465475.1). Lineage (NCBI taxonomy): Eukaryota > Metazoa > Arthropoda > Insecta > Lepidoptera > Noctuidae > Thalpophila > Thalpophila matura. The sequence continues at coordinate 3,704 of CAOJZF010000384.1, forward strand.
TGCGCAAAAGAGCATTTGTCCACATTTATTTTGATATTAGCTTTTGCTAGTTTTTCTAGCACTGCTTCTACATCCGCAAGGTGTTGCTCCATTGTTTTACTAAAGATGGTAATATCATTGATATATACAATGGCACATTGTGGTTGTAGAGGCCCTAGGATCTGATCCATTAGCCTTTGAAATACGGCTCCCAAGGTTTTCATCCCCATTGGGAGGACTTGCCACTGAAACAACCCTATTGGGGTTGTGAAGGCGGTTATTTCTTTGGAGTCTAGGTGCAACTTCATCTGGTGATACCCCTTAGTGAGATCTAAGGTGGTGAATACAGTTGCTCCTTCCATTGCATCAAGCTGATCCTTAATACAATGTAACGGATAGGCAATGTTTACAATGTGCCTATTTACCATTTGATAGTCAAAGCATACTCTCATCAACTTATCTTTCTTAGGTACACACACTATTGGTGCAGCACATGGACTTTCGGAGGGTTCTATAAACCCTACGTCCTTTAATTTTTGTATTTCTTTAATAACCGCCTCCCGTACGGCCCAAGAGTATCTTGGGACGTAACTTTTAACGAACTGGTTGTTATTTAATTGGACACAGTAGTCTACTTCTGTAAGTCCTACATTGTATTTATTTCTGGAGAGTACTGTTGTCCATTTTTCTAATAGCCATTTCCATGGTTTTCTATCTTTAACAGATAAATGGGTCAATCTACTTTCAATGTTTAAAGAAATGCAAAAATAATAAGATAAATTGAGTTTATTTAAAACATCCGGATCCCTAAAGTATTTAAATCCTCCCAAGCACTGCCCCTTCTGAACTGTGAGGGGATTGTGTGACAGATTCAGTAGTGACAGCGTGTCCACTATTCTGTCCGGTTTGGGGGTGACCAAGATGTCACTTTGGATTTTATCCATGGCAGAGATGAACAAATATGTGTCATCCCTTTGTACATTCTCGTGGCACACTGGGAATGTTCCAGCCTTACCTCCTCCCAGGGTTACTTTCTTCTAAGAGTATACCTTTGTGATGCCCTGGCACAGATTACTCACAGGGTCTTGTAGGGTTTTCATTTGGATGATTTCCCCATTGACAGCCAACGTTTTCTGGTTGATGTCAATTTGAGCCTTGGCCACGGCAATCCAGTTGACTCCCAAGAGCAAGTCAAATTGAAGGCCTTCTGCCACAATGGCAGGGAGTCTAGTTACGCTCCTTCCTACTTGTATCTTAATATTGTAAATTACTTTTTGTGGGGCCATTATGGTGTTGGTGACGGATGATAGTGTCAGCAACACTTTGGCATCCTCAACAAGGCCTAGTCTGTCAAAACACCCGCGTGAGATGACAATACCGGTGCTCCCAGTATCCACTATGGCTAATACTGTCTTATCAGACGCCTTTGCAGGCACCGTAAGCACGTTTTTGTTAGACCATTTAAACTCTTCAATTTTGCAGGCCAAGTTAAATGACTTGGCAAAGGCTTTCCTGTTGAAGTTTTTATTTTCAGCCAGCTGTTTGAACTGATCAAACGGGAGAGTTATGAACACATCCTAATTAATCTTTGGCTGGGGTTCTGGAGGAGCCTTTTTTCTGTTGAAGGGCTTCTTCCGCTGCCCATAATCTTTTATTACTTTGCGCGGCCGTAATACCGCGTTGGAGGGATTACTGGATCCAGGAGTAGTCATCCTGTTGTCTACTCCTGGCTGTCTTTTCCCAAACTTTCAGCAGACAAGTCCTGCTTGTTAGCCTGTTTCTTGGGGCAATTGGTGGCAAAGTGACCATGCTTGTTACATTTGTAGCATCTCACCTTGGACAGGTTCTTGACCTTCTTCTTTTTGGCTGGGCCCTGCCCCTGTGCCATGAGACTTTGCAGTCTCTTGATCTCTTTTATGATCTCTTGGTGTTTGGATTTTTCTCCCGCTGCATGGTAGACAAAGTTCTTCTTCTTTCCATGTTGGGAGTGAATCACCTGAGGTTCCTCTTGATTGAGGATTGAGATTTCCTTTATAAACTGGTCCCATCTCAGTTCTTTCTGTTTGATTTCCCAGTTGTAATGGCGTAGGGAAGGTCAAGCATTCTTCATGAACAACTGGATAGTCCCTGCCTTGGTTACAATGGATTCAAAGAATCTCTGGAGCTCTTTGAACCAGGAGATATATACTTGGATATGGTCTGATTCCTTCTGCTTTACTTTGTAAAGTTCATCTAGAGCCTCTTCTGGCTCTAGTTTATTGCACCAGTTAGACTTAAAACTCTTCTCAAGTTTGTACCACAAGGCAAAGTCTTGGCCTGAAAGCCAAGAGATAACTTCTGACCCACACAGAGCCTTGAATGAGGCTACGCGGGTGGTTTTGTCCATATTATTGGTTCTTAATTTAAAACTCTTGATGAACCGGTACCCCTTGGAGATCTTCCCACTGAACATCTTGGGTTTAGGGAGCAAACTTGCTTCCACATCTCCCCAGCTTTGGGCGCTTCCATAAACACCCCTGCACTGGGCTCCAATGTTGGAGACTTTCCCAACCATCAATGACACCTGGTTGATTGCCGCGGAAAGGGAGTCGCCCTCTAGGGCAGCCAATTGGTCTTGATGACCACTGAGGAATACCCAGCATGCTTTGAGCTGTTCAGTTGTCATTGTAGCAATGTATTTGCAGAGAGCCTTTGGCCCCAAGGTAGACCCGGGGTGAAGGGCTCTTTGGACCACATCCTGTGTTACAATAGGCAATAGCTTGAAGACATCCTGTCCAGCATGATCATTTTGATTGGTTTGAGGAGGCATAGTTTAAAGATTGTATAGGATATATGTAGATTGGAGAAAAGTAAACGGAGTTTGAATGAACAATGGTGTTTATTATGAAAATTTAGATGATTCAAAGAACCAAAAAATTCACTAGGAATGATGGGGAGGAAAGGACTCTTTTTATCTCTTGCTTGAGAGATCTGGATATCAAATTCCGTAAAGTTTGATCCGTGCGGAATATTTTGTAAGCTCAATTCCTGAATGAATCTTTGGCAAGCGGACCGTCCTTGTGGTTCCTTGGCCCCATCTGTTCCTGGGATCCCTTGCAATGGGATATGTTGGTTATCTGTTCTGAGCCCGTCAGCTGTTTGTTATAAGAGTTACAACAGGATTATAAGTTAAATAAATCTAATTTTCTTATTTTATAGTGATCAAACACAGCTAAAGTACTAAAGCTTTTTTATGATATACATAAGGTAAAAATTACTCTATATTAACCTTTTGTATATCTTTAAGAAAATTTTCTTAGAATATAAGTCTTGCTTCTAGTTTAGTGATATAAGCAATATCAAAAACAAGTTAATTAAAATACACAAGTTTTTTCAGGGTTGTATATCTAGGAAATTAACATGAACGTCACTTTACTTAGTATAGTTTTTAAAGGATCTACTTCATAGATATAGAATAATCAGTACTGTAGTGCATCTTATTGATATAAGCTGTCTTGCAATAATACTACTTCACATAAAAGACCTTTAGACTAGGATTATATCTGAAATAAAGAAAATAAAAGTTTAAATAGATTAATTTAGTATTTCTGCATCAGATGAGTAAAGGAAATAGTATCTCATGTTAATTACTAGGTATTGATTAAGCACAATGTGTCTACATGAAAAATATTTTGAAAATGTAGATATAAGATAGTGTAGTTATGCATAAATAATATCAAGCTTGAGATTTGGAGAGTTTTATTTGATCTATAAGAGATTATTGAAGATCTTTACATCAATTAAAAATTTAAAATAGCTTACAAGAATATTTTGATATATAATTAATATTGCAAAAAATTGAAGTTCTAGGCCTAACTAATAGGATCTAGTTATGGTCCAGTTTATTGACTATACTTGTTATCAGGCAGACCAATATATTGATGATAATTACCCTTTTATAGTATTAATGTGGTCTGACTAATTAAACTAGATATAGTTAGACACATCAACTAGCTAGTTTACTGCAAAAACTAAACACTTCAACCATTTATTGAAAATTATTTATAAACAATAATTAAAGATTGATATGCTATTAACCTTTAGGTTAGATTACCATATCAAATTGTCAGTTCTTCTTCTTGATAAACATACTTCTCCTACCATTAAATATTAAAGTTCTGATCTCAGTTCAAGTATAAACTTTATAGTGGTAAATCACAATTAAATTAAACAATCTATTAGGGTATCAGTTGACTAACCTATCTCACCTGATAACTAATTTAGTAATATATTGCTTTTTATCCAAATTTTGATTAAGCTTATCACTAAACCTAATAAACAGGTTTGCCTTAGTCTAAATAGTCACCTTTTTCTGTTTTTATCTACACAATGAATATCTTGATTGACTAAAAAAAGTAACTACAATTCACCCTAACATGCCCTATCTTGAGTATACCAATAGTTTTTAGTTGATAGATCTCCACAGAATTAGCTAATGTCAAGACACAAGATCTTTTAACAACAGATTATCAATAGGGACAAGATAAAACTTACATATAGAGATTCTCTGTTTACTACAAAATCATACTTAAAAAGTTAGAATTTTTTTACATTCTAATCAAAAAATCAGAGACAAGGTTCTTATGCCCTCCATAATTGGGTGTATATCCTTAAGTGATATTAGAAATTTCATAAAAGTATGGGTTCTAGTCTCTAAATTTCTTATTGTATAATATTGACTTCTTGTTAGTCATATTATATATGTATATATCAGTATATTCTTTTGGATCTCTAGAGATTTATCTATAAAATTTTTAAGAGTAAGACAATCTTAATTATGTGTTTGCTTATATATAAAAATAAAAGTCATCTTTTATGCTCTAATTTACATAATTATCACCTCTATATGATGTTTTTATTTAGGTTATTTATATGATTAGACTTTAAGTTTTATTGAATTATATGTAAAGCAAAGCTACTTTCCTGGTAACAAAAAAGACCTGTTATCATGCGTTTCAAGGTAAGAATGGGGTTTTAATCACGTTGGAAGATATAATTTATAAAGGATTATATGAATTATTTAAAACAATAATTCATGTTGAAGAGAAAAGTCTTCATATTTTGATAAGAAAGTTTATCTTGGGTCATTATAAACGTTCAAAAAATCCTGAAGATCATTGAAATTGAATCATAATGATAAAATACAACTCATGCTACTAGAATGAACTAGGTTTAATATGTGATAGAACAAACAAGGTTTGTTGTATCTTAAGTACAAGTAAGGCTTGTTGCTTGAATAAAACAAGTAAATCTTGTTGCAATAATGAACTAATTAAAATCAAAAAAGTATGCTGTAGTAATTTTAATTCATCATATGATGAAATAATCAAAGCTATCAAATTTACATAATTAAATCAAAAAGTTATAGCTGATTGGTCAAAAAACAAGAGAATGTTGAAAAAGAGTCATTAATAAGTAATAATTATTTAGGCTGATATGAGCTCAGTCAGAACTGAAATGATAATGATGATTTTTTAAGTTCAAAACTAAAAAGGAAATTGTAGCGCCCAGAATGCTTATCCTCAAGTTTATCTTAACTTCAATTAATGTCTATAAGGAGTAGTATAGTCATTAAACATTTCAAGGAGTTTGTTTATTAATTTTTTTTTACTATAATCTATTTTTAGTACAAATATCTGGTTTTGCTATATTATAAGATGTCTTTAACTAGCATTAACACCACAAAAAATTCTATTATCAAAGAGACAAAGGATTAGAAGTTATTGGGAGCCTTAAGAAATAAGATCCCAAAAGAGGAGCCATGAGAAGCTTTCATGATTATGTAAATGATATTTCCCTGAAAGAAAGAGAAACTCTTATTCAATATTGATAAAGAATTAAAATTTCTTATACATATGTCTACTACTTAGATTAGTATAGCAGTTGCCACTTACAAGGATTATAGTAAGCTCTTTTTTAAAATGGACCATCTTGGACCCCATATTTTCTAACTTTTGGAATTCATATAATTTTAAATTATGATCTCCCTTTTTATTTAGGTTAAAAAATTATATATCTAAGGTGATCTTTAGTGACTAAAAGGGTGGATGGTGCAAGGATAAAGGACATCAGTCACCAGGCTGAATTTTAGTATTGAAATTATTACTGAATCTTGTTTAATCATCATAGCCTTATAAAGGAGTATTAACTTATAGTTTATCAAAGGCATCAAGACAGAAGATTGATCAATAGGTGTAGTTAATTGAAATTAGATAAATCAAATCTGGCTATTTTTTAGTCCTATCTACACATTCATCTGAAGTAAAATCATATAAAAAAAATTATCTTGCCTCTGAATTTTCTCTGCTTATTTCAATTAAGTATCACAAATAATGCATATGATTTCTCAGCTAAGCTTTGTCTGAGGATTAAAAAAGGGTGTATTATCTATATCAAAATAATTTATCTGTGGTTTTTTCTATGTCTACAACTAAAATAGTATCTTTTATTCATTATATTATCTATGATTTATAGCTAGATAAACTTAATACATAAAGTATCTAGGCATTCTATCACTATAGATATATTAATCCTTACAAATAGTGACCTAATTGCTAATAAAACTAGTATCAAACATAATGCTTATATACTTTTGGTACTAAAAATAAGGGTAAATATATAGTAATTGGATCCCAAACTGTTACATTAAGCATGTAGTTTTCTTAAGAAATTAATTATTTCAACTTTTAGGAGAGTTTTAATTATATGGAGAATGGGGACGGATTCAAGAAGAAAAAATAGTGCACTTATAAGAAAATTGATATGTATAGAAATTAACCTAGTTAGTTTCAAAATATATAGAAATGATAAGTTGTCTCTTTCCATATCAATCTTTATTAGATAAGATTGTTTTTTAATATTAAAGGGTAAAGGGAGTCTATCCCAGGGAAATAAAAATGATTAAAGTATTTCACTTTGAATGACAAATTTGCATAATTATATAGTATAATTAACTACCTTGTTAGTATATATTTGTTTTTATTTCAATTTGGTTATAAATTGTTACAAACAAGGATTATATCATTTGGAAAAGACAACATTGTAAAATTGTTTTTTTTGCCTCATATAAACATTGGCTATAGGCAGGAGAAAAAATATTATTGTTCTATCTGATTTTTATTAGGATTTTTTGAGATATCTGGGTATTTTGGGTGTTTTATCTTGTGATATTTTTCTTATATTGATCTTATATAATGATAGTTGATTTTCTTACTAAGAAATTACTTGCCATTCAGTCTTGGATAGTCTTTTATTGCAATTAACAGCCAAAATTCGTAAATTCTTGGCTTATCTCACCATTAACTTTCCAAGAAATTTTCTTTTTATTGTATATGAAAAGAAAGTATCTCACAATAATGAAGATTTGATTGCAATAGATCACTCCACAATGATCATTTTGCAATTTAAAACTGTCCCATTCATTCTACCTTACTTACTGTACTGAATTGGACATTATGTTCTAATCCTAAACCGTCAATATTAGTATGGGGACTATAATATTGACCTTACTTTTGTTGTAGGGGAAGTACACAGGCAAGGTAGCAAGCTTACAGGTTGGAGTTACTTATAAACTTCTACTGGAGGATTAATAACAATACAAAGTAGTTAAGTGCTTATGTCTCTTTAGAAGGGTAAGCAACCAAAATTACTAACTCAATTCTAACCAAATAGAAGAAAGGGTATTGTAAGGTTCAATAGAAGATAAAAGATATTTTATTATAGTAAAAAAGAGGGGGTTTATATATCTGTAGGGGATAGAAGTAAGTGAAAATAGAGGGCTGTTGGCAGTGTCCATTGTTCTGTTCTTTATCCTATGAATGAAGGCTACAACTTCCTTGGATTAGAGGTGGTCCTTCCTGATGGGTTCCTTGTATTAAGTGTAACCGTCATGCCTAAAGAATAGTAATCTGGCCAGTAGAGTGTTAAAGCTTCTAATAAGCTATTCCTTGGTTTGGCAAGAGGGAGCAAATCAGGACAAGTCAAGTATTTTAGTCCGCCAGTCTTGATAATATGGGGTCAACTCAATATTGACATTGGTAACAATTTTAGATCATGACAATAAAGTTAGTATTTAACGGTTTGAAGTAATAGCGCCATTGGTTAGGATTCAAAATCTTGCCAATGGTAATTTGGATTGATTCACTAGATATAAGAAGGGTCTACCTAATGGTTCCATTGGTACTAGTAAATTTCCCAACTGATGTCAATCAAGAATAAATAGTTAACTTAATATTGCCGTCAGTAGTAATTTAATACTGTACCAATGGCAATCAATCTGATGATAGTCAATATATCAGTGCCATTGGTATTAATTCATATTTTTACCAATGTCAATCAAATTATAATGAGTCAACTTATTAGCGCCATTGGTACTAATTAAATTCCTTACCAATGGCAATTAGATTAGAGCAATTTAACTTAATAGCGCCATTGGTATTATTTCATATTGCACTAACGACTATCAGATTGTGGCTAGCTAACTTAATAGCGCCATTGGTATTATTTTAAATCCTTACCAATGACAATTCTTATATGAGGCTGTAATTGTCAAGCCTAGTTAATTGAAGTGTCTATAAAAGGTTTACAACACTCCCCACCACTTTACAAGAAAATGAATTTTAAAAATACTTTGGGGATAGCGCCTTAGCCCGTTTTTAGGCCTTCTTTGAACAACTTAGTGTAGAGGATCAGAGATACTTGATCAGCAAACCTCATCCTTATTGACAGAATCAGTACAGCCGGTATTGTGGGCAGCGTTCTACTGGTAACGTCTCTTGTTATGTCTTGCAACGAGAAGAAGAGCAAGGCAGTACAGAATCATATGCAGGTACAGAAATCTCTTAGGTGCCTCCTTCTATTGTCTTGGTTATACCCCCTTTGCAAGGGAGAGAAGAATTCATTGCCCCCAAACCAATTACTAGTGCTGAGTGTAGGTAATTTGTTGTGTTGTTTATACTAAAATTATTTAAGTGATAGACAAAACGGCCACCTGGGTAGATACTGAGGAACTCACTTTGTCTGCGGAGGAGTCTATATACCCAGACAAAGGAGCGCCTTTACAATGGGATACTTGTTTTTGTACTATTGCCACTAGTGTAGATAATCCTGTCCCTGATGATTTGGTACTTTCTTCAGTAGTTCCTTTGTTGATCCAGACAGCCTTTATTGATCCCACCCATGGTGAACAACTCATATATGTTATTTGGTCTCTTAAAACTTATGGGGACTTATATAGCCAACATGTAACAGGCAACTTGGGTTGTTGGTCATATGAATTCAAAACCATGCTTGCTTTGTGGGAGACCAAGACTGCTGGCATTACCAACATACTTGATCAGTCACCGGAGCTTGTACAAGAAATTGGGGAACAAGTATTACAATTTGTGGTAAAGGTGCTTAAACTCTGGTATCAAGAGCTATATGCGTGGCCTTTGTACCATAACTTGTTAGGTGCTGATTTCTAAGCAAAACCAGATGCCCGTATGAAGACACTTGCTATTGCTGTAGGCCAGTCTTTGGTAACTTGAAACAAGCGGAAGTATTTACCATAGATGGCTTCCCTAGGTCACTGTATCTTGTATTGACCATTGAATCAGCCTTCTTGTAGCTATGATCAGACAATCAATTTTATGGAGCGGGTACATCAAAACTTGTTTAGTGTTGGAGTACCTTTACCCCATCCCTATCAGTTCCTTGAAGACCTTATGATAGATTGTATTGCCCTGGGTTGCGCTTTTATGGCAAATGCCGGTGTTCATATCCTCCACCAATTCCCTGATCACATTGAGATACCTATAATGAACTATCATTGGCTTGATTTCCTGCAATGTTGTATCTGGATGTTGAACCTTTGGCAGCTTTGTTGTATTGCAACTGACATTATCTATGGTGACTATACAAATTTCACTTTTGCCAAAAGTAAAGCTGATGAGGCTCCTTTAATTAGTGAGACTAACCCCCCCAAGACCCAGGATCAATTACGGGAGGAGAGGGAGGAGCGGTATTGCAGACAGAACAAGTTACAAAAGGGAACTCACGCAGGGGGCGGACAGGAAGACCAAGGCCAAGGCAAAGGCAGAATTGGAACTGGAGACAAGGGTGGTCAGAAGGATACCGGCAAAGGCAAGGGTGAAGGAAACGGGAGGGACGGAGAAGATGAGGAGAACAACATTGGAGAGCACAAAGAAGAAGGCAAGCAAGAACGTGGGAAGCAGGATACTAGCAAGAATTAAACATCACTAGCCTAGATTTTTTTTTTGAAAAAGCAGAATCTATAAGAAAATAAGTATTTATAAAAAGATAGATTAAACCAAGTATGGTTTTAGGAACTTGGCATGAACAAGGTTGATTACGTTGCCGCTAGAGAAATCCTTTATACTATAGACATCCTTGTCGGCCTATTCTATAATGATATATGGTCCTTTCCACAGAGTATCCAATTCATACTTATGAGGATGACCAAAAGTGGAATGATAGAGGACCTTATTGTTGACCTTAAATTTTTGGAGAGGTTGGCAATCAAGGCTTTGATTATAGTTTACAGTCTTCATATTGTGAGAGGAAGAGAAGGCTTGTGTCTGTAGGTGTATCAGTAGTCTCACTAGAGAAGTAAGATATTGTGAGTAAGAGACCTCACTTTCTGTATAGACCAACTGATAGAGAATTGGGGAAAGGGCTGGCTTCCTTCCATAAAGGAGTTTGAACGGACTAAATCTTGTACTTGAGTGTGTGGATAGATTATAAGCAAACACAACAATTGATACAAGAAGGTGCCAGTTAGGCTTATGATTAAGGGCAAGTTTCCTGAGGATATTGACAAGAGTTTCATTAAATTGTTCCACTGTTCTGTTACTCTCTGGATGGTATGGGGCAGTGAATATGCTTTTGGATCCCATCATAGCATTTAGAAGGGGGATAATGTTAGCTTTAAAATTAGTGCCATTGTCTGTCTTGGTAAATTGTGGACAGCCGTGTCTACATATAATGTTGTCCAAGATAAAATGGGCAGCAGTTTTTGCTGTGAGACTAGAAATAGGTTTTGCTTCAACCCATTTTGTTAAATCATCAATGGCTACAATAAGGTATTTGAACCCACCAGTGCAGGTGGCTAGCGGCCCAACTACATCAATTGACACTGTATGAAATGCAAATTTTGGCTTAATCAGACAATGGCTGTGGGATTTAGAAAAAGGTTGATTTTTCTGACATACATTGCAACAACAGACAACCTTGTGAATGTCAGTGGACATTGATTCCCAATAGTAACAGTTTTGAAATTGTGAAGAAGTCTTGCTGAAACCACTGTGTCCTGTAGCAAGATGAGCAGTCATAACTATGTTTTCCCAATGGGACGGTCTAGGGTAGATGCATTGACTATTCTTGGTAATTTTAAATAGCTCTTTATTTTCTACTACTATATCTACTCTTAACTTGTTAAGTAATTTACAAGTCTTGGGAGGTTTGTTGTCAAAACTTCCTGACAGCAATAACTCGTAGAGTCTATTGGCCTCACTAACCACAGTGCATACCATGGGTAATCTTGATAGACCTTCAGCATTCTGATGGGAGGCCCCAACACAATGAACAATGTTGAAGTTGTAAGCCTGGAGTTTCAAAGACCATCTAGCAAGGCGTCCTTCTGGTTCTTTGAGATTCTGTAACCATCAAAGTGAGTGATGATTGGTTACAACAGTGAAGTGAGTACCATGGAGGTAGGCCCTAAACATTTTTCAAGCATAGATAACTGCTAAACATTCTTTCTTGGTGACGGTGTAGTTCTTCTTGTGAATGTCCAAGACTCTAGAGCAGTAAGCAACAGGGTGATCATGACCATCCTTGTCTAGTTGGGATAGGACGGCACCAATTGCTTGTGAGGGAGGCATCTGACTGGATGATGAACTCCTTAGAGAAGTCCGGATACCTCAACACCAGGTAAGTCTGGAGATAATGTCAAAGTGTGTCAAAGGCCTCTTTACATGAAGCGGTCCATTGGAATGTCACATCTTTTTTAAGTAGGTGACATAATGGAGTGGCTATCTTTGCAAAATCTTTTACAAATCTGAAATAATAGCCAATCATGCCTAGGAAAACCTGAATGTCCTTTTGACAAGAGGGTGTCTTCATTTTAGCAATTGCTACTACCTTGTTGGTTTGAGGGTGAAGTCCATTCTTGTCCACAACAAAACCTAGATAGTCAATGCGGGATTTGAAGAAGTGACATTTGCTAGGCTTAAGTTTTAAATTGTTACTAGCTAAGCGGCGGAATACTTCCTCTAAATCTTTAAGATGGTCATTAAATGTTTGCAAGAATACATAAATATCATCTAGATAGACTAAGACGCAAGGCAGTTTTAAATCATTGAGGATATTATTCATTGCTTGTTGAAACATGGCCGGCGCATTGCACAATCCTTGGGGCATTCAAGTTGGTTGATATAATCCTGAGGAAGTCATCATGGCACACTTCTCCTGTTCAGTAGAGGGCATGTCAATTTGCCAATACCCAGAGACCAGGTCCATTGCAGAGAAGTATCTAGCCTTCCCAAGTCAATCTAGAGCATTGTCAATCCAAGGGAGAGGATAACTATCTTTCTTGGTAATAGTGTTCAATCTTTGATAATCTATTACGACTCTGTTTGAGCCATCCTTCTTTTTTACTACCTAGACTGGGCTTGCCCAAGGATATTTGGATAGAACAACAAGACCTTGGTTTAAAAGTTTAGAGATCTCGGCTTCAACTACTTCCTCTGAGGCTATTGATCTATGGATTGGGCATAATTGGATAGGATTGTAGTCACCAGTATCAATTCAATGTTCAATATCTTTGGCTTGCCCTAGGTTGTAATCACTTTCTGAGAATATATGTTTGTGTTTATCAAAGAGTTCCACAGCAAGATCTTGTTGTTCTTTAGGAAGGTGAGATAAGGTATCTTTTGGAATGACCAAACAGATAGATGATTGTTCATTGTTGTCATTACCAAACTCTTGCAGGGTGCCAATTTTGCTAATGGAGGACAGGATTTTCAATGGAATGAAGTTCACATAAGCAATCACTTGACCGGCTTTGACATTTATACCTTCCGGGGAGAGGTTGGCTAATAGGACATTTATCCTTTTATGGCTGGGGATAATAAGCCCAGGTGCTACGTGAGGTTTGTTACGTGCTAATCAAAGGGGCAAGAATATCTCTCCTATAATAGACACCGGTATCCTCAGTGAAGTGCCTGTGTCTATAATTAACTGATGGCCCAAAGGTATAGTAATTTGTTTGGGAGATTGTAAGGGGAATCCTTTATACTCCGGTATCTGACATGGGGAATGTTTATAACACTTGCTCTTGGAACGGAAGTGTATGGGCACTACATGGTTGGAATACACTATGTTGAAGAAGCTGGGCTTGGTAGAAGGGGGCCCAGTATGCAAGTAAAGCAGTGGTAAGGATTGGCCACATATTGTTAGAGTATGACTTGAGTGGCAGAGTTTTACTCCATATTCCTTTAAAAACAATGTGCCTATTATCATTTTATACAATTGGTTTGGCAGAACAACAGCAGGGGAACTGACTACAATTGTACCAAACCGGAGGGGCAAGGCACTATACGCTCCTACTAATGTAGTGACATGTTCACCAGCGGTACCATACTGTTTGTTATGTTTCAGATCAGGTGGAAGGCTTAGTTGATTTAGAAATTGAGTAGAAACTATATTAAATGGGGCTCCCGTGTCTACAATAGCTCTGACGGATATTTCATTGACAAACATATCAATATAGATACAGTTGGGGTTTCCTGACTTTAATATGTTGTCAAGATGAAGAACATTAGATGAGGTGGTTTGAAGGAGACAATCCAACGTAACTCCCAGATCTGGGTATTTTTCATTAGTAAATGTGATGGGTAATGCATCTGTAATCGGAACCAAGGGTTGATTATTGCTGTAAGGGTTTGCGGGCTCCATTGAGACCGTAGGGAGCTTCCTAGCATAGGGTTTAGACACTTCCTGTTCTGCAAAAGCCTTGTTTGTAGATTGAGAGCGGGTGATCACATGTATGTCTTGGTGCACAATAGGGGGACCTTCTGTATCAGAGGAGCCAAATAACTCAGGGGGGGGGGTTCAGGTTCATAGTTAGAGGCAGAATTAGAGGAACCTAATTCTGATCTGCCTGGTCTTTTCCCGGATCTTCAGACTCAGTGTTGGGACCTTCTAAATTGTCAACAAAATGAACTCCACTTCTAGTCTTCTTCTAAAGATCTTGGTTGGGGCAAGAGTTAGTGTAGTGTCCCTTCTGTTGACATTTATGGCAAGTAATGTCAGACGTGTCTCTTTGTTCTGGATTCCAAGAAGAAGATAGTTGTAGACTGGAAGATGGTTCTTCCATGGTTCTGGTAATAGGACAACTTATTCTTTGGTGATTCCGAGAAGTTATTGGGGGCCCAAAGGTTTGGCCCATCTGTTTAACAAACTGTACCAAATTGTAAGCCCTATAATTTTGTACAAAGGCTGGTATCATTGCAATGTATAAGTTTTGGTAGCAGTTTTATAGTGTGAGTAAGGGCTATTCAAGCGTCAAAGTTAGTGAGAGCTCCTACCCCAGTAAGGAATTGTGAGACTCCATAAAAACAGTCGGCAAACTCTTCCAATGTCTTGTCTTCCTTAAAAATGATATTAAGGAATTCCATCTTGCAGGTTGAGATGGTTTCTGGGTTCCCAAATTTGGAGAGAATTGCTTCCTTCACTTCTCAGTAAGACCAACTTCTGTTAGGCAGATGGGGTACTACTAGTTCCAAACTAGCCATATCAAGACTGTTAACCATAGTTGAAGATTTTTCAGAGTCTAATGCACCATGCATAGAGTTTTCAAATAATTGTATGAAAGTGTTGACATTCCTATCCTTATCAAACTTTGGTAGATTTATGGGTTTGAATCAGGATGGGAGAGCCTGGTCTAGTCTTTCATAGGCAAAACTTTTACCGGTGTTAGGATTTGGGGATGTCTGGGGAGGAGTAGGATGAGTTGGAAGCGCATAAATGTTGTTG
>CAOJZF010000385.1:0-10807 GCA_948465475.1 Thalpophila matura
TTACAGGCTGGGAGAGCCAGGCCAAAGCGGTCAAGGCAAGCAGGACAGACTTGATTACTACCTTAACCACCAGGGAAGATTGAGACACACTAGCCCCAAAGACTAGCAGTGTGCACAGGGGGATCATGGTGTTGAGTGCTGGGACCACAGCAAGTGGCTCAGCCATGTTTGTTGTTGATTGTAACAAGTTGTAACTTAAAACCAAATAAGGAAAAACTAATAAAAGTAGAGTATGATTGAACTGTTCTTTATTATGAAGATCTAAATTAGAAAACTGAGTCAAAAGAGACCAACAAGCATCTTGGAGAAATTTCCCAATGTTTTATCAGTGAGAAATTTCGAGATTTTGAGAGTTTGAGCTTAGTTGTGTAACCTCAAGCTCTAGTAGGTGCCTTAATAAAGTACTTTGTGGAATTGGCCTTGGGATTGTTCACCTTAGTGATTGTAATGGAGTGCAGAACGGACAAAGTCTACTAGAACCAATGGGGAATTCCTCAGGTTTATGACAGACAGAGACCATTGTACTTAAATCTCTTTGTTCCATATTTAGGTTTAATTTGTGGTCTGATTATTGTCTCAAACATAATTGCAACATATTAATGATATTAGTCAGGAATAAATAAAAATCTGATCATAGTATTGTAAATTTAAGATAAAGCTACATTTTTTGTGTAAATTAGAAAAACAATTTTTTGCTTTTAGAGAGTTAAAAGTAATAAAATTAATATGTAAGGTTATCTAACATAAAAATAATATTTAAGGTAAAAAATAATTTATTAAATTTTGTAACAAATTGTTCATATTTATGGTTTTCACATGCGCTTCTTAGATTCTAAACTCTAAATCTTATAGATTGGATTGTTTTTTTTGATACAATTATGTAGATATCTATTGGAGCTCTTATTCCTTTTTAGAAGGCAGATATTCTCATAACTTAATTTTATAAACTTGTAAAAAGGAAACAATAATTTTCTAATTTTGTAAACTTATACTATAAACAACATCATTACAAAAAAAAGCCTATATTTGTTAAGGCTACTACCTAATAATGAGAATTTTATATAGACAATAAAGTGAAATTAACTAAATGAATTCATGTTTTTTACTAATAGTCTAAACCTAGTACAGTAATTTTTATTAGTATATTATTTTACATTATAAAATTTTTGAAATACATTTATAGCATTTTGGTCATACAAGAAAATTATACTTCTTACTATGTTGACTAATGAATTTATATCCTGTAGTAGCAACACCCTATTGCACCATAATTTAACTATCTCTTAAATTACTACTTTTTCTAATTTTTTTAACTATATTAAAGAAACAGAGTTTGGACTTCTGCTGAATGTTTTGTCATTGATATATACCTTAATTGATGTTCTACTTTAATGATCATCTTCTTCTGATTACCCTTTTAGAAACTATAGTATTGTGATATAGTTTTATAGTATATCACATAAAAAATGAACATCTTGTTCACTTACAGTGATGAACTAGTTTTTTTTCTAATTGATTAAAGTGTTTATTTTTCAAGATATTGTCTTTAAATCTTTTGTGAAAATATTGATTATGTCATTTGATACATGCAAAAGTTATATTTTTTGATCTATCTAGTAATAACATAGTATTAATATAGAAATTACAGCTTTTTGCAAGGGTAAAATTACAGAGAAAACTAATGCAAGTATTTTCAAAAAATCTTTCATCATGGTAATTAATTTTCAAATTAACAGTAGATTAAATAGGATTTTAAAAATCAAATTTGCTTCAAATTAGTAAGATAATGTTCTATAGTAAGTCCATGTAAGATAAATCTTAACTATCTAATTCTGCTTTCTTTTTTTGGTTCTGCACTATATGATGATCAGATTGACTTGAGCATATAAACTAGACTTGACATAGAACAACCATGAATTCTGTATAAAAATTTAATTTAAATAGCAATTATCAAAAAACTGTAGAAAGGTGTTAGACCAATATACTTTATAGTGTTGTAGGAAAGTGGTTGTAAAGATAAAAAGTATTTGATGGGATGTTGTCAGGGAGGAACACTAGTAAGGATCTAGGTTCTGATGTATTGAGATCAATCTGATTCACAAGTTTTAATTGTGATCCAGATGGAAAATCAGAGGATTGAGCTTGACTTGTAAAAGTACAAAAAGGGCAAATTAAGTCAAGAACTTTATAGAGACCTTAAAATAAATTGTTCAAGAAAACAATCTGATGACTTGAGAGGAATAAAATCAAACCAATTTGGATAAACCAATGAGTCTTTAGAAAGCTTGGTAGATTGTTGAATAAAAACTGGTAAAGTTTTAGTATTGTTGGTGCCAAGAAACACAGTAAAAGCTGTATCAGGCTAATTGTAGAAAGGCTCAATAAGGAATCTCAAGAAATACATTTTAGTGAGATAAATAGCATTTACAAAATTTAATAAGCTCAAGTGGAAAACGACCAAAAAAGGAACAAGGAAGCATGGAAATGCAGTCCAGTTGGAAAAACTGAAGGTAACTAAGAAGGTCAGGTTAAGAAGACCAAAGAAAAATAAAAACAAAAGTTATCTTAATTTCTTTTAGTATTATTTTAGTGATCAAATAATCCTGGTGTTCCTAGTATTTAAAATTTTAGTGAATAAACATATCTTCCATGAGTCCTTATTTTCTTTGATTTATTTTTTATTAAGTTTATTGGTTTTCACAAGTCTCATATAATGAGTAATTATTTAAACAATGGTACTTCCTTGTTAGAGAATATTAAATATGAGAAGATTTTATGAGCCCTGAGAGGCAAGGTGATAAAAGACAAGCCAAGAGGGGTGTATCATGAATACACCAAAGATTTAACACCAAAAGAAAAGGAGAATCTCATAATTTATATGAGCAAGGATAACTGGAATTTGACCAAGTTACATGCTAGGGAGATCACACTTTCTGTGACCCTTTATCAGGAAATAAGCAAGTTGGTTACTGGATAAGAAAATTTGATACTATTATAAGAGTAAATTTGATTAACTAACACATTAGAATTATGCAATGAAATTTGTTTCTAATGTTGCGCTTGTAATTGCAAGGGCTTAAAATTGGGGAATAAAGGTTGTATTTTATTGATTGTTGAAACAATGTTTTTGTTTTATTAATCAAAAAGAAATCTAATCCAGGACCTTTCTTCAGGTCCCTTGGAAAGATAGGGAATAAGGAGAAGGATCTGACTAGCCAGAGATGCCAGAAGGATCTTTTTGGAGATGACAGGATGACAATAAGAATGGTCAAGCATGTAGTGACGGACAAAAAAACCCCAAGGTAGGTTTGGGAGTACAAGATACCCTTCCCTGAAAAAATTCTCCCATAATTTAAAGGTATCAGGGGATCAGTTTGGTAGCTCAGGCTTAGTATTTGGCCAGGACATCTGCTAGTGCCTGGTAGGCAGCGTTCTGTTGAACTTCCTGTCTTTGACACAACCTAAGGGAGTCTAAATGTAAATTCCTTTCCTTACCCTTGCATATGTAGAGTGTATAGGTATTGGTGTTTTAGTTAGCTTGAACTAACACATAGGGTCCAATCTTTTTGGGTTGTAGTTTGGACTTGTCTGTTTTTAGGGCCAAGACTTTGTTGCCTATCAGAAACTACTGGTGCTTGGGATGCCCTGTTTGATTGTCTGTTGTTGAACTATGGATTTAGCCTGCT
The DNA here is from genome assembly GCA_948465475.1 of Thalpophila matura. Classification (NCBI taxonomy): domain Eukaryota; kingdom Metazoa; phylum Arthropoda; class Insecta; order Lepidoptera; family Noctuidae; genus Thalpophila; species Thalpophila matura. The sequence goes on from CAOJZF010000385.1 coordinate 3,687, forward strand.
CCCAAATCTCTTTGTGGTTTTTGGTTACTAATAATACCCATGTGTGTTCAATCAGTTTTAAATGGAACTAATATTGACAGTCTTGGGCTTAAATCTGTACATGAGTTCAAAAGGCAATAAGTTGGTGTCCTGGTTGGTCTGGGACTATATCACCATGAGAGCAGTTGGTAGGAAGGTAAGCCACTTAATTGTATCTGCAGTACACAACTTATGTGGGGATTTCTAGAAGGGCACCATTGAGTCATTCTACTTGCCCGTTTGCTTGGGCATGGTAGGGAGTTGTGATGAGATGGTGATTTTGTGATTAACTAAATAAAACTTCATGTCCAAGGACATGAACTCACAACCCTGGTCCGTCATGATGCACCAAGGGTTTAAAACATGCCAGATATTTCATGCCCAATGAACTAGTTAGTGACCTTACTAAAGTGGGTTTTCACCGCACAGGCTATTGGCCATTGGGTACAGAAGTCTATTGCTGTAATCAAGTATTTCTTACCCTGGTTGTTTGATGGCATAGGTCCAACCACATCAATTACCCATTGTTCATATGTCTTTCCATCCTTCCTGAGGAATTACTGATCTAGCTTATGCTTTAGTATGACAGAACTTTTTACACACCTCACAATGGTCCAGAATTTCTCAAACGTTGGTAGGCATTTGAGGCCATCTATTTATTCCTGGAGGTAGGTTAACAGGTTCTTTAAACAGGTATGGCCTAGTTTATGGTAACAATGTAAGACAGTTTCCACTCATTGGGACACAGGAATGTATGAGACCCACTTCTGTTTCTCCACCTCAAACAGGACATTCCCCTTGTTGGCCTTGCTACTGGGCCGGTTATGGACCAATTTCTCAAGGGTTTTGGCGAGATAATGGAAGGGTAGGTACCCTTGTTACTGTGTGCATAATACAGTGGCCAGTTTGGATCAAATTGTCCATCTGCCTGAGCGTTTTAAATATAGATCCAAGACAAAGCGTCTGCTTGCAGTAGTTCTTGGCCTGGCTAGTACATGAGGATGAGGTTGTAGTTACCTAACAACTCCATCCATTTTTTTTCTCCTTATGAGCTTCAGCTGAGTTTCAAAGGATTCTAAGGATTTGTGGTCTATTAGGATGGTTATTTTGTCAATTCTCTCTTGGTAGCAACGCCATTTATTGATTGCATGTACAATGGGAAAGATTTCCTTATTGAGAATAGAGTATTTTGTTCTCTGGCTTGTAGCATCTGGGATTTGTAGGCAACCAGTTTGATCCCTTAGGAGGTTGAACTTGGAGGTCAGAACCAATAGCTTTCTCCAAGGCGTCAGTTTCTAGCTGATATTCCTTGGTTGGGTCTGTGTATGGTAGGATTGGTGCTGGGTTGAGTTGTTTTGTAATTTTACAAAGCTTTTCTAACACTCCAGTGCCCATATAAAAGGGAGTTAGTTCTAAATAAATTGGATAAAGGAGTAGTGAGCTCCAAACAGCAGGAAATAAGTTTTTAATTATAGGCAATCAAGCCAAGGAAGGACCTCATCTGTTTAATGTCCATGGGCCAAGGTAAGTTCACTACAGCTGTTAACTTTTTGGGATCTGGTGACACCCCAAGGCTGTTGATGGTGTGTCCAAGAAAAGTGAGAGAGTTTTTTGTGAATCACAATTAGATGATTTGGTGTGTAAGTTGTTGTACGAAAGGGTTTCAAGGACTTTTTAAACGCCCAACAGGTGTTGTTCTTTGACATGGCTGTAGACAATGTTGTTTAAATAAACCTCAATGGTATTAACTAGATCCTCTTGGAAGATGGAGTCCATCCGAGTTACAAAGGTGGAGGGTACATTTGTCATGCTAAAGTTAATGATAATACTTTCAAATGCCCCATACTTGCACCAAAGTGTAGTTTTGAAATTTCTTCCTCGTGGACTCTTGCCTGGTTGTACTTGGTAGCAAGATCAATCTTGAAAAAGATAAAGGCACCACTGAGCTGGTCCAGGAACTCCTCAATTAATGGCAGAGGGTAATGGTTCTTGATTGTCACTGCATTGAGAGCTTTATATTTTGTTACCAGGCGTAAGCTCCTGTTCTTTTTTTGTATAAAGAAACTGCAGCCCCCAAGGTGCTCAGGAATTTTTGATTAATCCTTTCTCAAGAGCATCCAGGATGTAGGCCTTTAGGGTCTGATCTTTTAACAGAGTCAGGAAATAGGTTGTAGCTAAATTTGGGCATTGATCCAAAGAATTCAATCATGTGTTAGGTTGGTTGTGGTGGAGGTAGAGACCTAATTTCTTGCATATACACGTCCCAGAATTCTCAAATTAGGAGTTTGACAAAAGTGTTGGTGTTTTCCTGTGTAATAACATTATAGAACCTTACTGTGTGGAACTTACAACGGCTCCAGTCTTCTTTGTCATTATATTCCATTTCTACCACTTTCACAAACACATGATCTCTTAACAGATAGTGCATACCATTGGGGTAGACATTGAAGTTTAACACCCTGTAGTTACTGTTAACATAAAAAATTCCCAATTGATGGTTGGTCAAACATGACGCAGCCAGTCCATCCTGGCAATAAAGTCAATATTCAGTTTGTCACAAACTAACCCCCCAATCTTGGTTGCTAAGTGTCCTAGATTACTGGAGATGGGTTTCACCTTCTTAGCTACCATAACTCAAGACTGGTTGGCCAGAATTAGATTTGGGATCTTAGACCTGAATTGAGGGAGATTGTACTCTTTTAAAAATTCTTTTTCCAGGAGGAACATTTCTGCATTAGTATCTAATATCAATTGATGGTTACTAGGTTTAAAAGCAAAAGGGTAGATCAAAAGATTGTCTTTTTTTAGAGCTAGTGGTGACGGTAGAGGAGGAGATTTCTTTGCCATTGGAATCCACAATGGTCTTGTTCATACAGGCATTCTTCTGTGAATCCTCTTTTCATTTTAATTATTTTTATTGGAGGCCCTTTGGTTCTGGTCCAAACCAAAGTTATTCACTGTTGTTCCAGTCCTGGTTTGTATGGCTGTTTGCCCCATTGTTTGGGGAACTGGCTAATGAAGTGATATGCTTCTGTTTGGCGTTACAAGCCTCCAAATAGGTGAACTTAATGTTTGGACAGTTAGGTCTCAATTATATTTGGCTACATGATAACAAAATTTTTTTAATAAGATGTGTCTTACCATCTTAATGAGGGGTTGACTTTGGGATGGCTAGATTATGGATCTTTTTGTGTTCCTAGATACATTTTTCAAAAAATTGTTTGTGCTTAGAGATATCCTACATGCATGAGTTTACCAGGTTGTTGTATCTCTTTTCAAACCAAACCAAGTTTTTCTCTTTAAAATTGTTCCAAGTATGCACTGGGGTTTCCTTGACCCAACTGTTGACCAGTCAGAGGCCAAGTTTGTCAATACTATAGCAGCTTTCCGGACCCATTTGTTTTTTAATACCTTGTTCAGGGAAAAGCAGGATTCTATGATATATCATCAGGATCCAAGGTTGTTGGTGTCTTTTCTGGCATATTTGGGAAGACAGACTTGAGGGTTTGAACGGCTGGAGCTAGGTCTGGTAAAGGGAATGTTGTTTAGTCCCAAACCTTGTAAAGGGTTAAAGGGATGATTTGACTGGAATAGACCACTTTTCCAGCTGGAACGGTCTTCTAGGGTATAATTGGGGCATTGATTGTTGATGTTGAAAGCCATGATTGGGTTTTTTCTAATATCTAAAGAAAAAAAATTTATTTTCTTTATATCTGTTTATATATAATATGAAAACTAGTATTGACAGTTTTAGTGTTATTTATTTTTTTACTGCCAGAGTTCTTTAGATAGAACCTTATGCTGCTACCACTGTTGCGCTTGTGATCACACAAACTTAAAACTTGATGAATAAATTTTTTTATTTTGGGTGATTGTTATGGACAATGTATGTGTTTTATTAATCAATTGTAAAACTAAGCTAGGACCTTTCTTAAGGTCCTTTGGGAATATTGGGAATAGGGAGAAGGTTATGACTAGCCCAGAATGGCAGGAGGATCATTTTTGGATGTGACATGATGACAAGATTGGGTTGAGCAAGGAGTGACGGACATTACAACTCCAAGGTAGAATTGGGAGTACAACATTATATTGTAAGCAAGATATTTCAACTTAGTAATTGTTAAAACTTAAGATAAAATTATGTCTTCTTATTCTAAAAAAATAAAGTTTTTTTTCTTCTTCAGTCATTTCCCTAATATAGCTGACTCATTCCTTGAAGGAGTCATTCTCCAAAAAGACATCTGACAGAGTAACAACCATCTTTTAGTCCTTTAACTTACAAAGAGAACTCTCATTTGTTTTGGGTAATTTATTTACCAAATGACTAAACATCTTGTTAAAAGGCAGCATAAGCATATATAAATACAGATATTTATATAAATAGGTTTATAACTGAAAACAAATTACTCAGCTAAAGCTTGACAAGCTGCTGAAAAATGTGTTCTGTTTTTAGACTCTTGAGTGAAAAATAAGATCATACAACTAGCTTACTAAAATAGTATATCAAAAAAATAAATATATTTTATGGAAAATTGTTTTGGTTAATATCTAATTTTTTAAAAACCATTTTTCCATTCTATTTTGTTCTTTTGTAATTATGTCCTCCAGTGTAACTGTAACTATAAACATAACAATGATATCAATTTATTTACATGCCTGCTTATAGTTCATATGGCAATTTGATTGTCTTCTCTTACAAATTATAAAATAAGAATGCATTTTAACAATTTCAATACTTCTTAGAAAGCTTTTTAATAACGCCCTTTCTAAATTGATCTCAATAGTAATTGATATTTTAAACTTAATATCATTTTTTAAAATAATTCTTTTTATAGCAATTTTATCTATTTGATGCATTTGAATCATTTTTCACCATAATTATTTAACCAAATCATACTTTTAACCTTACTTTAGGTATAACCTATGGATTTTGCTAAACTAACGCTTTGTTCATTCTGCAGCTTGATATTTTTAGCTTTTTCTCCTAATATGTAAACTAATTTAGATAATTTACTTCAAAAATTTACTCCAAATTGAAATAAAATATTTTTTCTTTAGAACAAAAAAATCCACAAATCACACTTGTTATTTTCAACTAAGCACATGAAAAAGACTTTTGTCTTATTTTTTTAAAAAGACATAAAAAGCCCTACAATAACCAAAATGTGGTTTTTATCCTTATTTCCTCATCATAGAAGTACTTATGCAATTAATATATAAAAGATAACTCTATATCATACCCACCAGTAAATGTATCTTAATACAAGTGCCTAGTACTTGATAACTTGGTATATAATACTACTTATTGTGACATCTTTAAAGATCACAAAGACCACATAGACACACTTGCATGACAGACTGTCACAGTGATTAATTGTAATAAAAAAAAACCAAGACACACTTAAATTGTCACAAATAATATGATTACATAAGATAAAGTCACTTTGAAATAATCAAATAGAGAATCTTACAAAATATAAGAGGGATTCTGTCATGACTCAGGGGCTGTGACACTATGTCCCAGAACTTGTGGGGCGGCTGGATAAGCCAAGCCAGGGTAGTCAAGGCGCCAAGGGCAGCCTTGCCAAGAACCCTGACCACCATAGAGGCCCTAAGGACGCTTGTTACAAACACCAGTAGCGAGCACACTGGGATCATGTGGTTAAGGGTCTTTACCACTGTAAGTGGGTTGACCATGGTTGTTGGGGAATAGATCTTTACCAATCATAGTAAGTGAATAATATAAACTTAACAAGAATAAACAACAAAAATGGTAAAATAATGAATTTATTTAAGGGAAAAAGATCAAAAGAGACCAACAAGCTTCATCTCTAAATTTCTCAATAATTTAAAGGTGAGAGATTTGAGATTTCTGCTTCTTGTGTAACCTCAGAGGGCTAGTGATCGCTCTGATGAAGAATTTAGATGAAAGGGAGGAGGGGTCATTCACCTTAGTGACTGTTAACGAGCTTAAACCAGGCAAAAGTCTATTAGAACCATGAGGGATGTCTTTCAGGTTCATGACAGATTCTAGTGCTATTCATTCACTTAAGACTTTTTTAACCAGTTTATGTAACCTTTAACATTTATTTTTATATAAAATCACTAAAAATAACTTATTGCATGAAAAAAAAAACTATTTTTTTTGATATTGATAAATAGTAAAGAAAATGAAAAGAACATATAGTTCTAGTCACTTAAAGTAAAAACTCTATCTTAGCTTTACCTACTTTCTTGTAATTGAAACTACTATAACATCACTAGTTTCTATAAATTTAAAGTGATTTTTAAAAAAAAGAGTAACTAGTTACTACATGAAAAAATTAGAAAAGAAAGTTGAAATTAATAAATTTATTAAATCTATCAATAAAAATACCCTCAGTTTTAGATTATAAAATAAATGGCATAAAAAAAAGATCATATGCTTTTCTTGAACTTTCCTTAAATAATTTATTTTCAAGTCTAAATATCACATAATTTTATAAGCTTAAAAACTTGACAAATCATTAAATTTGAATTAACTTAACAAATTTTTTTTACTTATCACACAATAAATGATGTCAAATTTTCAAACTAATAACATAAGTTAACCTATAAAGCTAAGATAATGTAGCTTAATAAAAATAAGATAAGATGACTGAAATATAGCATACATAATATTATCTCAATCCCTAGGATTGGGCAACAAAATTTAACTTTTTATAAGTTAAATATTACTAATTACTAGCTGGCTAAAGTACAAGTTAAGTTTAATTTAAACTGAAAATTTGATCTGTTTAAGGAAATAAAAACATAAGAAAAAAAATACATAAAACAAAAAAAGAAATAAATCCCTTTTATTCAAGTGAAGAACTGAATAGTTAGGTATTTTGATTGATATTGTACTTTAACTTAAAGAAAACACTAAAGTTTTTTTTTCTGTGGTGAAAATATAATATGGCAAATAAATAATTCAAATTGTGCTCATTGAAATCTATCAAGTAGATACTTCTAAATCATTTTCAAAAATTTTCTAATTGAGACTTAAAGGACAATTATAGTAAAAAGATAACTACCATAAAACTAAGTACATATCTTACCTGTTTTTTGCTTAATCTCTATTT
>CAOJZF010000386.1:0-14193 GCA_948465475.1 Thalpophila matura
ACCTAAACCCTAACCCTACCCTAACCCTAACCCTACCTAACCCTAACCCTAACCCTAACCCAACAAAATTACTAAAATTCCAAAGCTCATAACTTTTTCCCAGGGCAGCCAATCATAAATCCTGCCTATTTTTAGTGTCACATTAGCCTAGGTTTTGCCTAAGTGAAGCTAAAGGCTTTCTTTATGAAAGGGGGCAAAGCCCCTTTCATTAAAAATAGGAGCAAAGCTCTCTTTTTTTATAAATTGCTGCAAAGCCGTAATTTATTGGTGACATTGTTGTTAATTTGGGGCAAACCCCCAAATTAACCCCAAGGGAGGGGCCCCTAGGTTTTTTTCAAGGGCCGAAGGTCTGAGAAAAAAAGAATTTGATGCGACTGTTAACAAAACACTAGGCTCACTTGCAGAGGCAATGCCACTTCAGGTCTGAGAAAAAAAGAAATTTGATAGGACTGTCAATAAAACACTAGCCAAACTTGCGGAGAGTAGCTTGTCTACCTCCCCCGCCTTGCTAAAGCCCGCTCAAGGTATTCATGTGACCCTGGCCCTGCTAGAGTATGAAACCATCCCCGCCACTAATGATCTCCCCTCCCCCTATTGCCCCCCCCTCCCTATTCTCCTTTTTAAAGAGTCCTTTCTTTTATTTTCCTAAATAAAACCCATTAAATTTTAACCCTAACAATTTTACTTAAAATTCCAATGCTTATGACTTTTTCCTAGAGTAGTCAATTGTAGATTTTGCCTATTTTTGGTGTTATCTTTGCCAAATGTTTGCTCAAGAGAATCTGAAGGCTCTCATTGTAAAAGGGGGCAAAGCCTTTCTTGTAGAAAATTTGAGGCAAAGCCCCTTTTTTATATATTTAAGTCAAAGCCCCCTTTTTATAAAATTTGAGGATTTGCCTCAAGTTTATGTTTTTTTATGTGCCAAAGGTCCATAAAAAATCAAAGTTTGGTCTTGGCCTACCCTAATTAACTGTTTTTGTTTTTAAGGGCAGAAGGTCTAAGAAAAAAAAGAATTTGATGGACTGTTAACAAAACACTAGCTGAACTTGCAGAGTGTAACAGTCTTACTTCCCTGTCTTGCTAAAGCCTGTCTAAGATTTGCCTGTGACGCTGGTTCTGCTAGACTCAGAAAGCGTCCTTGCCACTGATTGTCTTCCCCTTCCTTTCTGCCCCTTTTTCTATCCTCTCTTTAAAAGTTTTTTCTTTATTCTTATAATAAAATTTTCAAAGCCTAACCCCAACCCTAACCTAGACCTTTTACTCAAAATTTCAAAGCTTATATCTTTTTCTACAAACAACTTATCACAAAATCTTGCTTTTTTTTGTGTCACACTAGCCTAGGGTCAACCTAGGGAAGCCAAAAGCTTTCCTTATAAAAAATGGCAAACTTTTTATATAAAAGGCTAAGAAGTTTTTCTCTATAAAGTTTGTGGCAAAGCCCCAAATTTTAGGTTTTAATGTGCCAAAGTTAAAAAAAAGTTAGTCTTGGCCTTTCCTTACATTTTGTGGTTTTTTGAGGGCCAAAGGTCTATGTTGAAGACTTTCCTAACCATCAATGATACCTGGTTAATTGCTACGGAAAGAAAGTCACCCTCTAGGGCAGCCATTTGGTCTTAATGACTGCTGAGGAATACCTGGCATGCTTTGAGCTGTTCAGTTGTCATTGTAGCAATGTATTTGCGGAGAGCCTTTGGCCCCAAGGTAGACCCGGGATAAAGGGCTCTTTAAACCACATCCTGTGCCACAATAGCAATAGCTCAAAGACATCCTGACTAGCGTGATCATTTTTTAAGGGTTTGAGGAGGCATAGTTTGAAGATTCTTTGGGATATATGTAGATCAGAGAAAAGTAAATGGAAGTTGGATGAACAATGGTGTTTATTATGAATATTTAGATGATTTCAAGAACCAAAAAATTTAGAGAGATTGATGGGGAGGAAAGGACTCTTTTATCTCTTGCTTGAGAGATCCAGATATTGAATTCCGCAATGTTTGACTTGTGTAGGATATTTTGTAAACTCAATTCCTGGATGAATCTTAAGCAAGCGGACCGTCCTTGAGGTTCCTTGGCCCCGTCAGTTCCTGTGAACCCTCGCAATGGGATATGTTATTTACTGTTCTGAGCCTATCAGCTGTTTGTTATAAGAATTACAACATTATTTCCCCAAGGCTTCTGCTAACAAAGCTAGATGGGAGTCTTTTTAGGTCATAGTGACTCTTATTGGCTGGTCCTGTCCGTCAGATCTGAAAAGAAAACCCCAAGGGGAAAAAGAAAAGGTGTGATTTTGGTATAGGACTATAAGCTAGTTTTACCGTGGAATGACTTCATGTGTTGTGGGTTGGTTTGCTCATTTATTATAGGGATATCCTCCATTTTGTATTTCAGGTCGTGTAATGGTCCCAGGGTTGATCCTATGATCTTGCACAGCCCAATCCATTTAACTCTCCCAAGTTTAATGTTTGGGATTTGTCATCAATTATTAATCTATACTAGGTCCCCTATGGCAAACGCCGGTACCACTTTCTTACCTTTTCTAGTCTGATCATGGTATGCTTTCATCCTGTCTTGGTACTTCTGATTTGCCACCTGAGCTTTTTGGTGCTCATTGGTCAGTTTCTCAACAAATGATTTTACGGCTGACTCATAATTTTTGTATGACTTGTAGTCCTTGTGAGGCGCTTCCTCTGGCATGTTAGCCTCCCGGCTATATATCATCATGAACGGGGAGAACCCTGTGGCTTGGTGGGGCACTAACCGGTATGTGGTGACTGCTACTTTACGTGCTCCTTCCACTCCTTTATGTTCTTTAGTTTTAACTTTTCCATAATCCCTTTTAGGGTTTGGATGGTTTGTTTGGCTATCCCGTTACTTTTGGGATGGTACGGTGCTGACACTGTGTGCTTAATACTGTAGCCTTCTAGGAACTGGTTTATTGCTTGTGAGACATATAGTTTTTCCCCATTGGTCTGAATCACCGAGGGACATCTATGTCTTGCCACTAGGCAATCCCTTATGAACCTTATGATGTTTTCAGAAGTCTCAGACAGTATGACCTGCACTTCTACCCATTGGGTAAAGTGATCTATGGCTAACACAAAGTAATATTGTTTCCCATCAGGTGATACAATGTGTCCTATGTCTAATGACACCAACTAGAACAGGTAGTTCACGGAGATGGGCTTCAGCGGCCGGTAACTCATTACCAGGTCCATCTGGGTACAGGTCTGACATTTTCAAATAATTTGTTTAATGTTGCCGGCCATTCCCTTCTAGTAATATCTTGGCTGTAGAACAGTATTAACTTGGCATGTTTTAGATTCCCCGTTCTCTGTTTGTGACTTAACCTCACAAGTTCTTCTTGTTGGTTTTTGGGGACAAACACCCAATTTTTCTGTCAGCTGTCCTCCTTTCCTGGTTCTCCATTTTGTCATGGATGGGTTCTACCACCATATTGGCTGCTCTGGACAAATAGTTGGCCACAGGGTTATCTTTACCAAAACAGTATTTGATGGTAAAATCAAACTGCATCAAATATTTGGCTACTTGCATCAGCCTGGCTTCTAACTCTGCCTTACTGTTTATGGCCTTCAGAGTGTTATGGTTGGTGATTATTGTAAAATGCATACCATATACATGGACTTGAACTTTTTCACAGCCCATACAACGGCCAACCCTTCCTGGTTGGTGGTACTATAAAATTTGCTCTACTGGGGTAAGAGTACGGCTTGCATATGCAATTGGTATTTGGTGCACCTCACCGTTTATTTGGTAATCTTGGGATAGGACTGCCCCTATTCCTACATTATAAGCATTGGTCTTAATATTGAATTCTTTATTCACATTGGGATATTGCAGTACATGATTGTTGGTCAATACAGCTTTTAGTTTATGGAACAATTCTTGCTGTTAATTTCCCCAGCTGAAAGCCCCTCAGGACTTTTTCCGGGTTAACTCATTCAGTGTCTCAGCAATTTCTGCAAAGTTAGTGATGAACTTTATGTAAAAATTGGCCATTCTGAGAAATCCTTGGACTTTGGTTATGTTGGTTGGAGGGGGCTTTCTGCTGGATCCCTTCCACCAAGGCAGAATTGGTTTTGACACCTTCCCTGCTGACAATATGTACCAAGATTTGCACTTTGTCTTGTGCAAAAGAGCATCTATCCACATTTATTTTTAGATTAGCTTTTGCTAGCTTTTCTAGCACTGCTTCTAAGTCCACAAGGTGTTGCTCCATTGATTTACTAAAGATGGTAATATTGTTGATATATACAACAGCACATTGTAGTTGTAGGGCCCTAGGATCTGATCCATTAGCCTTAGAAATACAGCTCCCAAGAATTTCATCCCCATCAGGAGGACTTGCCACTGAAACATTCCTATTGGGGTTGTGAAGGTGGTTATTTCTTTGGAGTCTGGGCGCAACATTATCTGGTGATACCCCTTAGTGAGATCTAAGGTGGTGAACACAGTTGCTCCTTCCATTGCATCAAACTGATCCTTGATACAATGTAACGGATAGGCATCATTTACAATGTGCCTATTTACCATTTGATTTTTGATATACACTCTCATCAACTTATCTTTCTTAGGTACACACACTATTGGTGCAGCATATAGACTTTTGGAGGGTTCAATAAACCCTACATCCTTTAATTTTTGTGTTTTTCAATAACCGCCTCCCATATGGCCCAAGAGTATCTCAGGACATAACTTTTAACGGGCTAGATGTTATCTAATTGGATACGGTAGTCTACTTCTGTAAGTCCTACACTGTATTTATTTCTGGAGAGTACTGTTGCCCATTTTCCTAACAGCTGTTTCCACAGTGTTCTATTTTTAACAGATAGATGGGTCAATCTAATCTCAATTCTTGAAGAAATGCAAAAAATAAGATAAATTGAGTTTATCTAAAACATCCGGATCTCTAAAGGATTTAAATCCTCCCAAGCACTGCCACTTCTGGACTGTGAGGGGATTATGTGACAGATTCAGTAGTGACATTGTGTCTACTATTTCTGTCCGTTTTGGGGTGATCAAGCTGTCACTTTGGATTTTATCCATGGCAGAGATGAGCAAATATGTGTCATCCCCTTGTATGTTCTTGTGGTACACTGGGAACGTTCTAGCCTTACCTCCTCCCAGGGTTATTTTCTCCTGATAGTATACTTTTGTGATGCCCTGGCACAGATTACTCACAGGGTCTTGTAGGGTTTTCATTTGGATGATTTCCCCATTGACAGCCAACATTTTCTGGTTGATGTCAATTTGAGCCTTAGCTGCGGCAATCCAGTTGACTCCCAAGAGCAAGTTGAATTGAAGGCCTTCTACCACAATGGCAGGGAGTCTAGTTACGCTCCTTCCTGCTTGTATCTTAACAATGTAAAATACTTTTTGCGGGGCCATTATGGTGTTGGTGACGGATGATGTGTCAGCAACACTTTGGCATCCTTGACAAGGCCTAGTCTGTCAAAACACCCGCGTGAGATGACAATACCGGTGCTCCTAGTATCCACTATGGCTGATATTGTCTTATTGGACACCTTTGCAGGCACCGTAAGCACATTTTTATCAGACTATTAAAACTCTTTGATTTTGCAAGCTAAGTTAAGTGACTTGGCAAAGGCTTTCCTGTCAAAGTTTTTATTTTCAGCCAGCTGTTTGAACTGATTGGACGGGAGAGCTATGAACACATCCCAATTCATCTTTGTCTGGGGCTCTGGAGGAGCTTTTTTGCTGTTGGAGGGCTTTTTCCGCTGCCCATAATCTTTTATTGCTTTGCGCGGCCGTAATACTGCGTTGGAGGGATTACTTAATCCAGGAGTAGTCATCATGTTGTCTACTCCTGGCTGTCTTTTCCACAACTTTCAGCAGACAAGTCCTGCTTGTTAGCCCATTTCTTGGGGCAATTGGTGGCAAAGTGACTATGCTTGTTACATTTGTAGCATCTCACCTTGGACAGGTTCTTGACCTTCTTCTTTTTGGCTGGGCTCTGCCCCTGTGCCATAAGACTTTGCAGTCTCTTGATCTCTTTTTTTGATCTCTTGGTGTTGGATTTTTCTCCTGCTGCATGGTAGACAAAGTTCTTCTTCTTTCCATGTTGGGAGTAAATCACCCAAGGTTCCTCTTGATCTAGGATTGAGGTTTCCTTTAGAAACTAGTTCCATCCCAGTTCTTTCTGTTTGATTTCCCAGTTGTAATGGCGTAGGGAAGGTCAAACTTTCTTCATAAACAACCAGATAGTCCCTGCCTTGGTTACAATGGATTCAAAGAATCTCCGGAGCTCTTTGAACCAAGAGATATATACTTGGATATGGTCCAATTCCTTCTGTTTTACTTTGTAAAGTTCACCTAGGGCCTCTTCTGGCTCTAGTTTCTTGCACCAGTTAGACTTAAAACTCTTCTGAGTTTGTCCCATAAGGCAAAGTCTTGGCCTGAAAGCCAAGAGATAACTTCTGACCCGCACAGAGCCTTGAATGAGGCTACGCGGGTGGTCTTGTCCATTTTACCGGTTCTTAATTTTAAAATTCTTAATGAACCAGTACCCCTCAGAGATCTTCCCGCTAAACATCTTGGGTTTAGGGAGCAAACTTGCTTCCACGTCTTGCCGGCTTTAGGCGCTTCCATAAGCACCCTCGCATTGGGCTCCAATGTTGGAGACTTTCCCAACCATCCATGACATTTAGTTGATTGCCACGGAAAGGGAGTCACCCTCTAGGGCAGCCATTTGGTCTTGATGACTGCTGAGGAATACCTGGCATGCTTTGAGCTGTTTAGTTGTCATTGTAGCAATGTATTTGTGGAGAGCCTTTGGCCCCAAGGTAGACCCGGGATGAAGGGCTCTTTAAACTACATCCTGTGCCACAATAGGCAAAAGCTCAAAGACATCCTGACCAGCGTGATCATTTTGATTGGTTTGAGGAGGCATAGTTTGAAGATTGTATGGGATATATGTAAATTGGATAAAAGTTAACGGAGTTTGGATAAACAATGGTGTTTATTATGAATATTTAGATGATTCAAAGAACCTGAAAATTCAAAGATCTTAAAGGGGAGGAAAGGACTCTTTTTATTTCTTGCTTGAGAGATCCGGATCTTGAATTCTGCAAAATTTGATCCGTATAGGATATTTTGTAAACTTGATTCCTGAATGAATCTTCAGCAAGCGGACCATCCTTGTGGTTCCTTGGCCCCGTCAGTTCCTGGGATCCCCTGCAATGGGATATGTTGGTTATCTGTTCTGAGCCTGTCAGCTGTTTGTTATAAGAGTTACAACAGTCTAACAAAGTTGTTAGTCAAGGGCCAAAATTTTAAAAATAAAAACTAATTTTTGGAGGGCCAAAGTTTCAAAATAAGAATTTAATAGGACTTTTTAAAACAATAGGCGCACTTGCAGAGGCAGTGCTAGGTCATAGTTCTTGACAAATCCTTTTGTAAAAGTTATTCTTTCATAAAATTAAGAATTCCATCTTTAACTTTTTTTAAAGCTATTCCAAAGAGCCTGTAGAAAACTAACTGATTAAGGCAGTATAGGGACCCAGACTAGTTAGTACCATCATTTAGGGAATACTGTGCATGATGTATTGAACTCTAAAGGCTATAAGGTAGTTCCATTTCATGAGATGCTTTAGGTTATTAAACACTAACAGAAGGACAAGATAGAAACATACAACAGACTAGGAGGCCAACTAGCAACTTGAGCGGACTAGGGAACAACAGGAGCAACAGGGGCAGGTGGTGGCAAGGTTACTGGTGTAAGCTTGCTAGAAAAGTCTAATGTAACTAAAGATTGATAGAATTCTTGTATTTGTCCTTTAAACATAAGCTTTATCTAAGTTAATCAATATTAAGATAAGGATAAAGGGAAAAAGATGAGGGTTTATATAGTTTCCTGCATGAGGGTTCTGATCAGAATGTAGATTAATTGGGAACTAGGAAGAGTATTTAAGAAACTTATGGGAAATCCAAACTGAATAAAAATTAGGAGTGCTATGATGGAAGGAAGTATGACAAGGGTCTTTTTCTAATACAACTAAAATCAGAAAAGAGGCAGATCTGAAATAGATCAATTATGATTAATTATTTTGACACTTTTTTTAACAATGTCAACGTCCCATTCTTGACTTGTTTCATTTGTCCCTTATTCTCCCTTTGTTTTAATTCTGACAGGTCCATCTCTTTGTCCAACTTAATGAAACCCACTTCTAAAAGGAGGATTATTCCAATGATTCTTCTCCCTAGTGATATTATTGACACATTATTATCAACCATCTACTTATTTTTTGTCTTTTCTACACATTAAACTCGATAGACATTGTTCCTCATAGTTCTTTGTACTTATGTAAGACCTTATAAAAATCCTATTAAGGTATCAACTACAACCACAGTTATAACAATAATGTCCTTTATCAAACTTTTCATTATCATTTTTAGTTCTATAAACCAACAAGATAAAACATAGTCTTATTTTATCAATCTATGCTAATGTATTTGGCTCAAAAATCCTGCTTAGAATGCCTTTTTTAATTTAATAATTCCTGCCCACCCTTAGCACATAATCTATATATATTATATTAATGTTGCAGATAGTCTAAAGTCTATGAATTCTATATTAAGGTCTAAATAAAAGTCTAGATACTAATAAGACAAAACTCTTTTTTCCCCTAAAAAATCTGACTACAGGCTTTCTTAACTGCCCTTAAGTTCTATATGCTAATGAAGCTGAAATTTTTGTGACTGTTGGCACTAGAATTGCCCTTAAATTGTTATCATTTAGAGTTTGTATTTTTGTTATTCCAATTCAAGGCCTATAAAGGCCCTTAATTTTTATTTATTTTCACTAACTCACCATATAAAGAATTAAGTAATTTGCATGCCTACTACTTTTCTAAGATATGGTAGCTGTTTCAAGACTTACTCTCCCTAGTAAAATCCTTATTCCTTGTCACTTGTTACATATATGAAAAGCATTTACTTACCATTAGTATTTTATTGGACAGAAATTTAATTAATTAATTATGAAAAGCAGCAATATGTGTTTTTACTATAATTCATTAAATAAGCATTTTTGTGCATAAGTTTTTTTATCTAGTAACTAAAAGCTTTGCTTATTAAGTTTTTTTTGTATATATTAGCAATAGAATTACGCAATTTATCACTGTTCTTAATTGATACTTTAAGCTTTACTTGTTTTGTGATATAATTGTAGTTTTATTATATAGATGTTTTAACTTAGTGTTAAAGTTAGTTTATGCCCTTCATTGTTGATCCCAACATATTTTTTAATTGCTCCAAGGGTAGTTTAGCTATGACTTCATCCTCTACAAGCAATGATTAGGGTTAGGTTTTTTCCATACAGTAAGTAATTATACCCACTAAATCAGTTTGTTACTGCCAGCACTGTCAACATTGTGTAACAACTAGTATAACACCATCTACAATGCTTTTTACATTGTTACTAAACAATGCATGAGAATATTACAACATGTATATAATTTTGTTCTCTACAGCTTGATATATTTAAGTTTAGTAAATATCTATTATAGTTACTAAATTTAGATAAATAACTTGACTACAGTGCTGTTGGAAATTTCGCCAACCATAGTAGCCACTTGCTCAACAGCTCAAGTGGCTACATCACTTCAAAGTTTGTTACTGCTTGATGTTCCCACTAGATAGTCCTTGACAGCAATCAGGGCCCTCACCAGACAATCCCAAGATGCATTTAAGAGCACTGCTGGACTAAACATTCATTCAGGTTACAACATTTTAATAAACTATCTGCTGTACCATTAAGAGGAAAAGTCTAAATATATCCGTCTTAGGGTTGTAATCAAAGATTTGGCTTGGAGGGGCTTTATTTATTATTATTGAGTTGAAACTTTGAAACATAATGTATGTTTAAGTGAGTGTGTTTAGGTACACATCTTTTTATTACTAAGAACATTTACTTTGACTATAAGAGATATCTTTTGTTTGTATAGCTATCTCACTACTTTTATTTCTTGGGTCTATATATACTTGATGGTTGATTTTAGCATTAGATGGCCATGCACCTTGGTAGGCTAAATCTTTGCTATGACTAGGTCTTTAAGTATTGCATATACTTTTATGTTCTATCATAGAAAACCTAATTAGCCATGTTGCTAATATTCTTTCAGCCTACAGTGGAGTTCTCCATTATCTCCAGTGATGTACTAGAAAAGGATCATGCATAACAGTTCTCATAGTCCTCTACCATGCCTTGTTATTGAGCAATAAATTGTCTTATAATAATAATTATATCCCATCTAAGGCTAATATAACTATTGTAAAGAGGTATATAGACATGCTTTGGAAGTTCAGATTTACAGTCCTCTTACTTGCATAGAAGAAAACCAGAGTTTGGTTCCCTGGTAGACCATAAAATTGGCGTCCTGCCATTGTCCCTCTGGTCTAATCTGCCACTTCATTGCACTTTTATATATTGCTAATCAAATCCTGTGGCATAGCGCCACAGTGTTTTATTAGGATTATATTAATCAAGCTCTGCGCTGTGGTGCACTGTTGATACCTTAGTGATTTTAAGTGCTGCCTTGGCGCCAATATCATCTATTATTATCTTCAATATATTTTAAACTGCTAGTTCTGTTGAAGAGATACTTTAGTTGTGTGTGTCAATAGAAAACAACAAACACTTTTTTAAAAGAAAATTACACATTAAGATAGACCTTACATTTAACTTGTAAGTTTTTATTCTATAAATCTTGAAAGACCATTATTTATTCTTAAACTAACAAAATCATAATATTAGTGATGTGGAGAATTTGGCTTATTTTAAATAAAACTCTGTTGACAAGAGGCCTTGTTGTTGTGATAAGAAGGCCTCTCATTGACAGAGTTCTATTTAAAATAAGCCAAATTCTCCACACTGGCGCTCATGTCTGCTTGGGGCCGCTGACCATTCTTGGGAGAGGGAGGATGGTGTTCCTGACCCATTATACAATATCTTTACAGGTAGACCCCCCTTACAAAGCAACAACAACTCATTCTATAGACTAATTAATAGTTGTACAACATCAATTGAACCTAAGGACCTGTTTCATATTCCAACCTTCCTGTTATCAGATAGGAAAAAACAATCAGGCCAACCTGATCACTTGATTTGCAATATGAAGCTAGTCTACAGGGCAAATTATTGCATGATATATCATTATTAAGGATTTGTTTCAGTACACTCACTTGATGCAATTGACCCTTAAAGAAGACATGTTCCATTTGACAAATACCTCCAGCTATCTGCAATTTAAACCAAGCCATTTAAACTCTAAAGACGTTGACTACAGTTTGGCTCCTAAATTTTCTGATTCTTTCCACAATAGATGCACGATAAGTGTCATAAATGATAATAATATTACCAAAATGACATCAGATAAAGACCCCCCCCCTTTCCCCCTCTCCACCCTCCTAGTCCTGCCAAGAGACAAAGAAGGTTCTCAACAAGTGAAGAACAAGAAGAAGAGCCGCCAGCCAGTCAGGAACAAGCCTACCCATTCCTCTATTACTTAGTTTTTTGAAACCAATAGGCACCTGTTTAAAAAATTCTGATTTACAAAAAGTGGGGCCAGTAAGCTATATAAACCCCTCTTTTCCCCTTTTACTCCTTGTGGAGATTCCTTCTTTTTCAAAATAAAATTAGAATTTCTATCAAATAATAGGTTTTTTTAATTTTCCTTTAATCAAATGATCATGCCCCCACCCATACTTTGTTGGATGACTCTCTTAGTAGGGTATTTTCTTTATCCAGGAGCAGCTGTGGATACCTTTCTTTGGTTTTCTAAATGGGACCCCCCCCCTGTACCCTCCCCTATTCTTGTATCTGAGGGACCCTTTGTGTCTGCCCAGTGGCGACCCCTCCTGCCCCCTAGTGGGAGACCCCACTCACTGCTGTAGCAACATATAGTTTATGGACCCTTACCACCCCTCTACTTAAAAACAAAACCTCCTCCTCCTGGGTCTCTCTTGTGTTCCAGCCCCTTCAGGCCCTTTTGGGTCTAGGGGCCACCTACCTTTTAGGTTAGGTATGGAACCAAGCCCAAAAGGTACTTGGAGTGTTGTTTTCTGACAATAAGGAGCACAGAACTGACAGAACTAATTAAGTTCTCAAACAGACCCAACTCAAATCAGTGAGAAAAACCTGTATTGGCACAAAAGCTCAAATGCCCTCAGCAACCCAAATAAATCATTTGATGATTTGGTCAGAAAAAAAGGTCAGAGATGGGAAACTGGCAAAAAAAGCCAATAAATTTCATAGAGCTCACATAGCCAGCCTGTTTAAACCAAACTGGGACCTGGAAAAAAAATGTGAAGAAAATTAAATTGTCCCTAATAAGTCATTGTTAAAATGGACACCAAAGATGCCGGCTCTATCAAAGATCAATTTAAGCCTCAATGAGATATTAATTAATCAACTGTCAAAAAAACTCTTCTCAAACTAGTTGAATCTAGCATAACAGAAAATGACCAGGAGAAGGGTATTTAGATTAAATTGGCTGGGCCAAAATACAGATTACCCAAAGAGGCAGCTGCCAAAGTAGACTAATTGCAAACCATGGACATAATTAATCTGATAAGGTGGTTAAAGGATCCCAAAAACAGAAACTTCTACTCAAGTAGAATCATGGACCCTCTAGTCTTTCAAAAAAATAGTTAAGATTAAGTGTAAATAAGAAGGCAACGGTGTTTTTGGTGACCAACTTTGTGTAGGATGAAGAATCACAAAAAAAGAGGATAAGGAGAGATTTGAAGCTTTCATCAAAGCGCAACAATAAAATGAAAACTTATTGTCAGGCAATTGACGGTATCTGGAACTCTTATGGATGTGTCAAAGACAACATGGGAAGTGTTGTCAGCTTAAATACCCTTGACATACTTAAAGAATGAGGAATCAAGGACTATTGAATTAAAAACATAAACTAGTCCCTATAACGGTAGTTGTTCCTCAGTAAAGAAGCAGCAAGGAAGTTTGCAGATGCATCTGTAAGATTGGATGTCCTGGATGCAACCAACCTGTAAAAATGGGATCACGTAAAAGAAATTATAACAATGACAAATTTAAGCACAATACTTTAGAAAAATTGTTGTCATAAGTAAATACAATCCTTGACAAACACAGCGCTCTTAC
Source organism: Thalpophila matura (assembly GCA_948465475.1). Lineage (NCBI taxonomy): Eukaryota > Metazoa > Arthropoda > Insecta > Lepidoptera > Noctuidae > Thalpophila > Thalpophila matura. The sequence goes on from CAOJZF010000386.1 coordinate 13,160, forward strand.
AGCTAGGATTTGGGACTTTACTATTCTTATCACCCAGTGGCAAAAGAAGGTAGAGGACAATTGAGTGAGGTCAGAAAAACAGGAGGAATTGATTGAGAACCTTCACAATCAATTGTACCACGTCAAATCAGCTTGGCAACATTTTAAACCATGTGAATACTTTCACATTCAAGCAAAAAATCAACTTGCTTAAACTCACATAAATTATGTTGGAGGATACTACAAATACAACAAAGCCAATTACGGCCAATGCTTCAAGCACTTTCTCTTGTCAGGTTTCAAGAAATTAAATCCACTTGGTAGAAACTATGACCAAAGTACAAAACAATTGGACAGAAGTCAACCATGGCTACCGGGCCCCTCTGTTTTTGGCTAAGAATGCCCCTTCACCTGTATCCAGACCAAACACCCATGAAGGGTACCAACCCTCCCACCCTTCTTTTTAAAAAGAGATATAATGGGACATAACCCCATTTTTCAGGATTATGGTCAGTTTTGTATAAACAAACAACAGCAGCCACTACCAGCTCCTACATGTCACCCGTTTAAAACCACAGGTGGAGCATCAAATCCCTCTGACCCTGTCAAAAACAATCTCCTTAGAAACCGTGATGGTCAACCTCCTCTGAATGGACCTGGATCAGATACCCTTATAAGGGCCATTGTCCGTGTCAACCCAAAAGTTTTGACTTTAACAAGTCAAAATTCAAGATATCTCTTCCATCCTTCAATGCAGATAGCAAGCCGCATATCTTTATGAATTTTTTTGAAATAGCCACAGCTGGTGCCCCAAAAGATCTAAAGATAGCAGCACTGATAATACAGCTTGAACCTTATATGTATGGTCAACTCAAGGGAGAACTACCTCAACTCTGTTTGTTCAGAGACTTAGTAACTAAGTTCTTCAAGGATTTTTAGACAAAGAGGCAACATGAATTAAGGAAGATAAATTCTGAGCCAATTTGATCCAACCAAACAAAAACCTCAAACATTTTGGCTACCAAGTCTATCTGAAAGCACAAAATCTTTTACAC
>CAOJZF010000387.1:0-12760 GCA_948465475.1 Thalpophila matura
AGTCTTAGATAAAGACTTGAATATAGTAAAATAAATAAGGATTAGAGCAGCAATGGCAGATTAAGAGAGAGAAAGGTTGTTCTTATCTATTTTGGGGGAAAGGGGAGGTATATGGTTGAAGGGAAAGAGATCTAGGCTCTAAAATATTTAGTGAGGTAAAGGGTTGAAGTCTTAAGTGCCCTAGTCCTAGTAGTACTATAATATAGTAATCATTAAAGCATCTTATCATTATATTGATTTTAGCCAGTTTTGAGTGTATTGGATTAAGTTGTAATCTTCCTGAGGATGCCTATAGAATAAGCCATCATAGTTACTTGGGTTGCCATCTCTCAGGTTTTGAATGGTGTAGGAAAGTGACAATTGAAGGACTACAGGTCTAAGTTGGCTTGTCTGCTCCCAGGAAGTAGTGGACGCAAAGTTATTGGTAAGATTATAAATCTTAGTAGTAGAGTATTTGTAATTCAAAGGATTTAACAAGTTCTGATTTTGTTATCACAAAGGTGCATATTCACATGAATTTCAGAAAGGTACCATTAGGGATGCAGTTAGTAGACCAGTTCAGTATGAGATTTTTAAAGAAGATCCACTCCCAAAATGTTTGATTCACTAAAAAAAAATCCAAACAACTAATCAAATAAGGATTAGGGTTTGTTTTTATAAATCTACAAGGTTCTTAAATAAAGTATTAAAGGACACTAGAGCGGAAAGCTTAACTATGATTTGTCCTAATTTGAAATTAGAGCAAGCAAATGCATTTATTCAAATGCACACCCAACAAAAGTCAAGATGCTTATTGGAAAAGCCAAAGGTAAAAAGAACATATTGGAAGAACAGATCCAAAACCAGAAAGAACAGAAATGAGCAATAAAATGCATTAAAAGTTTAAGTACCTCAAAAAATCGAAAGAGATAATTAATGATTAACTAAAGAGAAAGAAAGGAGAGCTTATTTTAAAAATTTTGAGTACTACTCCACAGAGATTTGGTTTAAAGGTTTTTTTTAAGTAAAAAAGTTTTTATTACAGGATTTATGGGTTTTATTCCTTATTTTAGTTTATTTAAGTTTTTTATTCTAAAAAATATGAGAAATGAGTTCAGCATCTGGATTGACATCAACATTACTAGAGAAGTAAAGAATCAGAATATTCTTTGTGCCCTGAAAGGAGAAAGTGGTGAATATGAACTCACAAAAGGTTTTGCAGCTATATTAATGAGCTTAATGGCATTAAAAGAAAGAACATATTATTGAACATGAAAAAGATGAAGGAGAGCTATCCAAACTAAGCATTAACCAAATCTCACTTTTTGCCACCCTGTACAGAAGATAAGCAAGCTGTTTCCAACACTTTGGAGCCCAATGCAGGGGCCAGATTTGCTTAGTGGAGCAGGAAATAATTTGAAGAGAAAGTACCTTGTGGATTCCAAAAATAGAAGTGTATTCAGGAGAGCTATCAAAAGGCTATCAGTTAATTGAGATGTTCAAGTTATCTATTGTTGGGCTAAGAGATAATGAGAAGATCAAGAGATTCAAAGCATTTTGTGGAATAGATGTTCTTTGATGGATGATCAAGAATTCGATTCATAGGAAGAACTGGAGGATCAGTTTAAGAAAAGATGGTGTGAGGCTCTTCATCTGACTCAAGCTTTAAATGAAGCAATGAAGCTTTTACAAGGGGAGGATGAGTTTTTAAGAATATACATTTTAAAATTTGAGTTCCATAAAAGGTTTTTCTTGGTCCTATAATAATCAGAGGGGGTATACCAGTTGTTCATAAAGAATACCTAGGAGCAGTAAAGAAACACTTAATTGAAATAGTGTCAACTGAGAACTTAGTTTGGGGAAGATTAGCTGATAAAGCAACATGTTTTGATAACCAAGAACCAAGAGATGAAATTGCTGTCAAACAACAAAAAGTGGATAAAATGAAACATGGACACACACACATAATAGAACAGTCAAGTGAGTCTGTATTGAAAAGATTTAAAAAAGAGTCTGATACCAAAAAGGAAATTAAGAATCTCCGTGAAAAATTAAGAAAAAGTTTCCAAGAAAGGAAATGTAGAGAGAAGTGATAATATTATTTGGTAAAATTTGCTACCAATGCAGTAGAGAGAACTATTTTGCAAAGGATTGTTTTAAAAAAACCATAAAGATGGAACAAAAATTAAAGAATATAGTTGTGGTAATGTTTTCCAGAGGTTGGGGATAGCCAGGCAGGGTCAATAGAGGATAGTGGTCCTGCCAATTACGTCAATGGTAAATCCTCAATGGAAACTCTGAGATCAGAAAGGAAATAGTTTATTAACAATTTGGCAAGCCAAGAGTAGAAGCCAGTCAGAGTGAAACATCAGAGAGTGTTAAGGAAGAAGGTTCCAACAAGGAATCAGAAAAGGTATACATGTCATTTAGTAAAGAAGAGGTTGAAAGAATTTCAACAGGAAATGATGAAACTTGCAAGAAAATTATTAAGGATTATAACATTAATTGCTTTATAAAGAATTTTGAGTAGTCAAATCATGTGGCAATAGCCATAAAGGAAAGGATAAATGATCAAAATGTATGAGCTGTTGTTAATACAGGTTGTTATGGGATAATAGTATCTCAAGGTTGCTATGAAAGGCTTGGTCTCAAAGAAGATGATGAATTTTCAATGACACTGTCATCAGCTATGAATAAAATTCACAAGAAAAGAAAAATATTTAAGGAATTATAAATCAGTGTTGGGACACACATTGGTGAAATTACCTGCAGTTGTACTAATAGGTCTATATTTTGATGTGTTATTAGGAGTCAATTGGCTTGCAGAAGTGAATGGTGCCAATAAACGCAAAAGAAGGGTCCATCAAGATTGGGACAGATGAAGTAGAAGTCAAAGGATTTCCTCAACCAGTTGCAGATTATTTAAAAACCAAGACCAGAGTTTACTCAAGTGAAAGAGTAATTATTCGATCCAACAAGATCAAAAAGTTAAAGATTACACATGATCAACTAACTTCAAGAGAGATGTGTATATTTGTGTCCAAGAATCCCACAGATTATGTGGAGAAATTTTCATAGAAACAGGGGAAGATAGAAGAGTACCCAAGATAAAAAATCCAGCATTAGAGTGAAAAAGAAATACTATTACAAAATAACCAATGTCTCAGAGGATTGGTAGCATCAATTAAGGATGTAAAATTGTCAATAATAATAAAATTTCTTCATATTTGTGTGTCAAATCCATAGATTTAGTTAATTTGTATGAAGCATTTGCCATTGAAAGATCAAGAATCTTGGGTAAATTTGTTATTGAAATGGACCACAGTTTCATCAAAGAATAAATATGATGTAGAGTTAACAGAAGAACTGTTTAAAATATGTTTGAGTTCAAATGAACCAATCAGGCCATATACCTCATAGAACAAGAGCCATGATTGATGCAATTAATGAGGAAATCAAGAAACCTGAGAAAGCAGGATTCATTGAATCATCAATTATCCTATATGCAGCACCAACCATATATGTGAAGAAGCCTGACGGAACGTTGTGTGTGTATAGATTTTAGAATGGTGAATAAGAATAATATTTAAGATGCCTATCTAATGCATAGAATAGATGACCAGTTAGAGTTAATGTCTGGTGCAAAGCATTTTACAACGTTGGACCTTACAAAGGATATCATCAGATGAAGTTAGATCTGATGTCAAAAGAATTATAGTATTTACATGTCCAACAGGTTTAAAAAAGCGGTTAGTACTTTCAATGGGAATGGAGACATCCATTGCAGTTTTTCAAAAGTTAATGGATTATGTACTAGGGGAGTTGCAAACATAGTGTGCAGTTGTCTAAATTATTGATATTACAATTTTTAGTGCTATGTATGAACAGCATAAACTCAATGTGGATCAAGTGTTAAAGAAGTTGCACAAGGAAAATTTAAAATTAAATGTGGAAAAATAGTCATTTGTAAAGGAAGCTATGAAGGTCTTAGGTCACAAGGTCAGTGCTAAAGGTATTGCTCCCAATATAGAGAAGGCGGATGCAATTATGAAGTTGAAGCCACCACAAAAAAAAATGGAGGTTAAGATTTTTCTAGGAATAACTAATTTCTATTGTTGGTTTATTACAAATTGTGCAATAATAGCGGAATAATTATATGAGTTGATCCATGGAAAGAAACTGGAATTCAAATGGAGCTCAGCTCAACAGGAAGCATTTTAAGAGTTACAAGGTTGTTTAATTAAATCACCATCATTAATCTACCCTGATATAGATAAAATATTTTACATTGAGACAAATGCCTTGAATGTAAGTATAGCAGCAGTGTTAACTAAAAAAAGAGAATTAGAAGGCAAGACATCAAGGTTACTGGTGTGTTATGCATCACAATTGCTTAAAGGAGCAGAGCGCAATTATAGTACAACTGAAAAGATAGGTTTAGCAGTGGTATGGGGAGTTTGTCACTATAAATCATATGTGTACAGAATGACATTCACAATAGTTACTGATCATGCCCTGCTGAAGGTGTTAAAAACAAAACTTTAAATAGAAGGGAAATGACTAAGGTGGGCAGATTATTTTTCTGAGTTTGATTATGAGATTGAGTACCAGAATGGGAAAGATAATACAGTACCAGATTTTCTGAGTTGTGCATTCTTAGTCCTTCATATTGATGAAGAGGAAGAAGAAAAGCTTTGTCAAGAATGTCTTAGAAAAAATAAGATTTATGTTAGACCAAACAAGAAAAAGACCTTGTTTGTGAGTATTCATCAAGAAGAAACTGGCCATTTGAAACAAGCAAAGATGTTTGCTTTTACAAATGAGAGATTTTATTGGACAACAATGTTCAATGAAATCAAACAAATAATTCTTGAATGAAACATTTGTTCTAGGTTATTAAAATCCATCAATTATAGACCACTGAAGCCAATAGAAGCTGTATATCCATTTCAGTTTGTATTGATGGTTACCGGGTATGTAATGTTAAGGAACAATATAGGACAACCAAAATATGAACATTTTGTAGTAGTGGTAGACCAATTTACCAAATGGGTGGAAGTGAGAACAATGAGAAAAAAAACATCTAAGAATATAATGGATTTCATTTTTAGATGATATAGCATATTGTCATGGTTGCCTAGTCCATATCAAAGCCAATGGGGGAAGACCATATATATCAAATGAAATCAATCAGTTTATTGATCAGTACAAAATAGAGCATCAGGTTACATCTCTGTATCATCCCAAATCAAATGGAGTTTAAGAAAATTTATCAGAACAATCAAAGGGATCATTGAGACTTTAAGGTTAAATAATCTGTACAACTGGAAGCAAATCATACAAATTGTGGTATTGGCGTATCAGATGGTACTTCATAGGGGACAGGTTTTTTGCTGTTCATGATGCTGAATGGACAAGAAGCAACACTTTCATATTAAGTAAGATATATAAAGTATAAGGATGTTGAAACACATGATCAAGCATTACAGAGCCATATCATGAATATGACCAAGATCTATGGTAAAGGCATGAATAATACTAAAGAGTTTTTAGCAATAATGAAAAAGGACTTTGACAAAAAGAGAATAGGAAACAAGACAATATTGGAATACCAAGAAGGTGACTTAGTGTGGTTCAACATTAAAAAACAGTTAGAAGACCTAAAGAAATATGTCACACACTGGATTGGTCCATGTTGGATAGTAGGCAAACCTACAGGAAATCTATGTTTTATAGAATATAGGACGGTGGAAATGTGTGTTTTGTTTCAAAGAATACATCCACAGTTTCTTAAAAGCTCTATAGGAGAAGCAAAATAGGTTGTTAAATAAAGATAATCACTTTCCTATAATAAAAGTACTTTTCTGATAAGATATTTTATGTATGTGGTAAAAAGTAGGGAAAGTAAATGTAGGAAAGTGGTGGTCAAAGACCATGGGTCTAGGTTGGCTTCTCCACTCCCAGGAAGTAGTTGATACAAAGTCCTTGGTAAGATTATAAATATTGTAGTAGAGTATTGTAATTATAAGTATTTAATGAGTTATGGTTGTGTTATCACAAAGTTGCATATTTACATGAATTTTGGAAAGGTACCATTAGGGATGCAGTTATTAGACCAGTTCAATATAAGGTTTATTAAAGAAGATCCACCCCCAAAAAGTGTTTAATTCACTAAAACAAATCCAAAAAACCAATCAAATAAGGATTATGGTTTGTTTGTATAAATCTACAAAGTTCTTAAATAAAGTGTTAAAGGACACTAGAGCGGAAAGCTTGATTATGGATTGACCTAATCTGAAATTAGAGTAAGCAGGTGCATTTAGTCAAATGCAAACCCAACAAAGTTTGAGATACTTATTGGAAAAGCTAACGTTAAAACAAATGTATTGGAAGAACAGGTCCAAATACAGAAAGAACAGAACATGAGCAAGAAAATGCATAAAATGAATTAAGAGTTTATATACCTCAAAAACTCAAGAGTGATAGTTATTAGTTTAACAAACAAAGAAGGGATAGATTCTTTTAAACCATTTTGAGTACTACTCCATAGAGATTTGGTTTAAAGGTCCTTTTTAAATAAAAGAGTTTTTCTTATGGAACCTTTTAGTTTTATTATTCCTTATTTTAGTTCATAAAAGTTTTTACTCTAGAAAATAAGAGAGAAATGAGTTTAGCATCTGAATTGACATTTATGCTAATGGAAGAAGTGAAGAATCAGAAGATTTTTTGTGCCCTAAAAGGAAAAGTTGGTGAAGGTGAACCTCATGAAAAGTTTCACAACTATATTAATGAGATTAATGAAGATGAAAGAAATAACAAAGTGTCATACATGAAATGATATAGAGGAGAGCTAGCTAAACTAAACATCAACCAAATCTCACTTTCTGCCACCCTGTACCAGAAGATAGGCAAGCTATTTCCAACAACTGGAAATTATTTGTTGATGAAACATACCCTAGATTTAAGGCATAATCATCCTAGTAAATAGGAAGGGATTATTGCTGAGAATCTGAATAAAAGTGGGGTCTTGGCAAGAATCAAGCTCATTGGGATTACTTGCCAAGAATTAAACATGTTGGGGTTCTTTGCCAAGAGCACATTTGTAATAGTAACTCTTCAAGATTTAGTTGATTTATATCCTATTTAATTAGTATTATAGGTAGTTGCCAAGAACAGGTAATCAGCTGCATTCTTGCCAAGTCTGTTACTCTATATAAAATTAATTAGTAAAATAAGATTAGATTTAAATGCCTTCAATTGGAATTATATTAATTATTATCAATTAATTTATATAAAAAGTATGTATTATTTAGCCTGGGCCAATTTTTAAGGTAATCAAGGATTCTTGATGAGGGTTTTTCTACTCATGGTTTCTTAGCAAGCATTGGCCTCTAATACAGGGTTAATTTTAAGATAGATTAATTAATTGGATTATTTAATTTATATTAGTAATCTAGAACAAAGGCTTAAATTATTGCCTGTGTGTTGTACATTGGGTTAAGTGAAAGGGCATCAACAAGATAATAACAAGAAATGATTGTGATAATGTGGAAACTTTGTTGAATAGTTCATAATTGATAAAGAAGGTTCATGGATAATTTATTTAACTGGGAAATTGTGGGATTTAATTTAAGTTAAATGCATTTGTCCAAAATGAATCTTGATTATAGAAAAGAACTATGGATCTTATTATATCATTTGGTGATAAACCAATCTAGAAAAATGATCATATTCTCTTTGATTTTGCATTCAAGTTTGGAATTTTTGGCTCCATAATTGTTCCATATAGGATGGGCATACCTATATAAGAAGAGAAATAAAGCACAAGGAAATGCATTAATATTTATCTGAAGTATTAATATTGAAGTCCATTAAAGAGTTTGAAAGTTCTTTAGATGTTGGTTTTAAAAAGAGAATAAGGAGTTTTTATTAGGTTCATTCAATAAAAATATGGTTTTTTGTAAAAATTAGTTGTTTTAAAGTTGTATTTTTTTCCATTTTAAAAACATAAGAGTAAATATTTATTATATTTAGATATAGCAAGTTATGGAGGACACCAATGAAGCTTTGTTGTCAAACCCTCATGTATCATTTAGGGGCTTCATAAAGTACATTGTGGATGGAATAATTTTAAGTGTAATTAAAAATGTTAATGGTGCTAAAATGATGAGCTCATTCAGCAAGTAGAAATACTCACCATCAAAGAGAAGTCAATCCTTTAGTCATTTCTGCTTAGGGAAGATGTAATCTTAGCCATACTGCCCCTAGAGCGTTTACAAGAAATGATGAAGGTCTATGACAAAATGAATAAATTAACCGCTGCATTGTGTCTAAGCCATTTTTGTACTATTAATTATAGTCAAATAGGCTGATTGTAAGATTTAGAAATAAGCACATGTGTAGCTTGTGTATATTTCACATTCCCTCCCACATGATTGGTCTATGGGATGAAGATTAATAGTTATAGAGTATCTTTGGCAAGTTTCTCATAATATTTTTTTAACCGTTTTGAACAATATTAAACCATATAAGAATTCTAGCAATATTGAAAAATTTGCAACTCATATTACTGGTCCTATTCAAGAAGATGAGACCATAACGTTTGTGCTTACTCTGCTGTCCCTATTTCTACCTTGAATCTCAGTTGTTATGTGAATACTAGGATTCCTGTTGAGAAATGGGGTCTATTAGACGTGGTCAGTGACAATGTTGCTCACTTAATTGTGTGTGCTAGTCATTGTGCCATTCTGGACAAGGTCCAAGCTATGGCTGATTGTGGACTAGAAAGCCATCTAACTGGAGGTGCTGGAGCCACTAATGATCACTCTGAGAGAGACTATACTTGTCCTCTTATCTCTCAGTGGTCAACATTAGAGGACAAACCGCTAGACATAGAGCAGCCTATTATTATAGAAGGGGTGGAATACCTCTTCCATTATGATACTAGAGCTCTGATGTGAGGAGTGGGTCCTATTATCCCTCTTGTTTTGCCCACAAGGATCAGTGTGCAGAGATTATGTTCCTCCTGAGTAAGGTTAACAAGTTTGTTGATCCTAGGCTTGGGGAGAGACTTAATCTCTACATCATTCCTTGAGATCCTGAGGTGGCAACTGTGGATTTTTGTAAAATTGTATTTGACAAAATGTCTCAATTAGAGGTTCCTAACGTCCCTGAAACATATGATTATGCCACTAGTTGGATTGTGTTTCCTTTCTTGGATTCAATGTTCCATCTCTGAGATATGGAGGCCAACTTCACTTGTTACTTTATTATAGAGTTGGGTAACAAGTCTTGTCACAATAGTACTAGTTGTAACTCCAACCTGAAAACTGTGGTTCTTCAGTTTTTAGAAAGTGATTACAATAGTTTTGCTATGGTGACAATGTGTACTCTGGGTTACACTATCTTTCATACCAGTACACAGTTTTATAAGTTGGAGTGAGATATGCCTGGTTTGTAGCAAGTTGCTATTCACTTAATGGATGCTTCTTGTGCTGACTTCCGGGGTCTATATTATTAAATAAAGAATTTTGCTATGAATTGTTTTATCCTTGCAGGCTGCTTCTCTGTGTTACAGAATCATTACCAGTTGTTTCTTCAAGAGAACAAAATTGTTCTGCTTATAGTTTGATTCTCTCACCTGCTTACTCAGGTCCACCAGTACTGGTTAAGTGCAATAACTGTGGTAGCTTGTATCTGTTGTTAATTAGATTGAGAAGCCTAGCTCCATGAGGAGACAGAAGAAGAGATTGCAATAAGGGATGGATTTGGGGCGGAATGGATAGTTCCACAACAGTTGAACCAATAGAAGGTAGTGCCTAGGCATGCAATTAATTTCTGTCAGATAGAGATTGAGGAATGGGAGCAAGAGAGACTTCAACAAAGAAGAACTCACCAAAGTTTTTTCCCATTTGCTTATTTCTTTTTTTTCTATTTGATTTTTTACCCCTTTTTGATTATAAACTAGTATTTTTTCTTGTATTTAGTATGTGCTTTATCAATCAGTTGTCTGGTTGAGATATCCTTTAGAGTATAATTAAATTCTCCGGTTTTTTCTATAATCTTCATAAGTCCATTCTAAAGGGTGGATAGTTTATAGATCATTCCAAACCCTCTATTGAGGTAGAACACTACTTGTTCTCCTATCAAAAAGGACCCTAGGGGATGTCTAGACAGAGTGTTTTTTATTGCAAGCTTTTGTCTTTTGTAATAATAGATTAGAGTAGGCCTCTGTTTGCAGATTTACTAGAGTATTACACAGTTGTCTTAGGTAATTGTAATAGCTTAGGGTATCAAATTCATTAATCTAGTTTTATAGCAATAGTGGTAAAGCTGGTTGTTATCCATATAGTAATTGGAAAAGATTATGTTTTTTGGAGGAGTGGTAGATTATATGTAAACAAAGATAGCTGATTGAAGATGGTTGTTCCAATTGCTAGACTTATCTACTACTAACTATCTTAGAATCCTTTCTAGAGTGGCATTGAGTCTTTCTACTGTACAATTAGATTTGGGATGGTATGGAGTGGTCAATACTCCTCTGATTCCATTCAGATAGTTCAACTTAGGTAGGAATCTTCCTTTAAAGTTGTTTGCATTGTCAGTTAATAAGAATTGGGTTAGCCATGTCTATGTACTATTTGTTCTTGTTCAAATTTGGCTACAGTTCTTGCCCCTAAGTTTTTTACTGCTTGAGCTTCTACCCACTTAATGAGGCGATCTGTTGCCACTATTGTGTATTTACACCAACAGTGCTTAGTGGAAGTGGTCTTATTAGATCCATATACACAGTGTGTCATGCAAATTTAGGTTTAACTAGTTCATAGGTAGTTGATGGTTTAAATTTCACTTTTGACTAAAAAACTAAACAAGAATTGATACATTCTGTAACATAAAAGCTGATGCTTTCCCCATAATAATCTTTCTTTATTTGTTCCATAATCTTAAGTAAGCCTTCAGGCCCAGTGAGTAGATGTGCTACTTTTATCACTTCAGGTCTGTTGGATGGCCTTACAAAGATATAGGATCTATCATCTAATTTTTTGAACAATTGTACCTTATTATAGGTAGTGTTTGCAGATAATTTTCCTAGGATGGGTTTGATCTCTGGTAATTCTTTAGGCCACTCCTTAGGTTGATTTATCAGGTCATAGAGCCTATCTGCTTCTGGTATCAGAGCATGAATAGTAGGCAACCTTAATAATCCATCAGGCTTCTGATGCTTTGAGCCAGCTCTATTTTCTATGGTTTAATCATAGGCTTGAAGTTTTATATCTCATCTAGCTAATCTTCCTTCTGGTTCCTTCAGGTTTTTTAACCATTGAAGAGAGGAATGATCAGTGACTACTTTAAACATGGTCCTGTGTAGATATAACCTGAACTGCTGAATAAAAAGCAAATCACTGCTAAACATTCATGTTTAGTTACAGTGTAATTTCTTTCATCTTGGTTGAGCGTTCTAGAACAGTAGGGTACTGGATGTTCTTCTCCTTAATCATTGATCTGGGATAAAAATCCTTAAAGAGTATTGTAGCCTTTCTTGGTTGCCCAAGGGTTCACCTATTAACTAGTCTCTATGGATTACAGAACATACTGATTGCTCAGAGTAATCCTCAAGACCCATGTTCACAGAGGCTCCCTAAGGTTTTACACCTAGTTTCTTCTGAATCTGCTATGATATTTCTAGGAATCATATTATTTGGTTTCTTTTTTATATCTTTAGTACAGCCAGTGAGAAAGCCTAGTATGACCTCTTATGGATTACCATTGTTGAACACCGGTTCAGGAGCTACCAATGGCTCCTTGAGTGTTTTAAATTTGGGATTTACCAGATGTCCATGTGTTCCGGGAGGTAGCTGCAAGGTTAGTCCAGTGGAGGTGATCTTCTGGCTCCAACAACTTGTGAGCTTAGGGATTTACAACCTTTTTCTCAGCTTTCAACAGGTTTTTCCTGAGATAATTACTGTGGTGATCTTGTGACAGCAAGTATTCCCTGACTAGTAGTATTTTAGATGGATTCATTAGTGAAGTCTGTAGCACCATTGACATGAGGCCTTATTTATTTAGGTTGCTCTTTTCACTGAGATTCTCCAAATCCTCCAAAAAAAAATTCATTAGGGACATAAAAAAAGGGAGAGTGCTTAATTGCAATTCTACAAATTGCAATGATTTTTTAAATTAATTTAAAATTTTATATTTTTTTATTTTTGATGGTGATATAATATGTTTTTTTATGAAACAATTGTGATTTACAAATTGCAATTCCAAAAGATACTTTTTAAGGAGAAATTTAATCTAAATTCATTAAATAAAAATGGGATTTTAAGCTTAAATCCAACCAATTGCAATTCAAATTTAATTTTAAAAGCTAGGCAATCTTACTATCAATTGATTAGTAAAGTTATCATATGTTGTATCATATTAATCAATCAAAAGGCATTAAAAAAATACCCAAATATAGCTAAATATACTAACTACTGTACCATCTTAAAATAATATTTTGAATATAAAAAAACATTTAAGAAACATATAGAAACTTATATGCATATATCAAGTATAACAAAAACCCATAATAAATTACATTTATTCATAAGTATAATCCACCCCAAAATTTTCTTATATATCCAACAAAAAACATATCACCTCCTTATAGTATATCTTTTTTTTCTTTTTTAACCATATTTTATAACATAAAAAACTTGAAATTTATTCAATTTGATCTAGTAAGAACAAAGGCAGGTACAACAAGCCTAGCCCAGCACCCAAAACAATAAAGAAGACC
>CAOJZF010000388.1:0-17371 GCA_948465475.1 Thalpophila matura
CCCATGAGGAGCCCCTTTGAAGACCTCCAGGAAGGCATTAGCCAGGGCAACCTCAAAATCTACAATGAGATCCTTGTGAAGGGCAGGGATGTACTAGGGGTAGACAGAGTGGGAGACTGAGCATCTTGACTTCTTCTGGGGTGGTGGCTAGGGTTGGCTAAGAGAAACTCTTCTAAATACTTATCCAAGTGCTCCTCTAGTTTAGTAAGGCACTCTACATAGTGATCTTGAGTGGCCCCAGATATAACAAAGTATACCAGGGGTAGTACCTTGTTCCCAAACTGGCCACTAATGACCCACAACTGCTGGAAGATTGGGGGGCAGATGTAAAAAGTGGCATCAGCCAGCCATTGATGGGTCTTCAGGAGGCTCAGGAGATACTGCTTGGTCGCATAATAGACAGTTCTTCTTGTTGCATGGGATATAGTATCAAAAATGAGGAATATCTCATTCTTCTTCTTAGTGTATTGAATTTTTGGGTTCACATTTAGGGTCAGGAGGCTGGTATCATGTCTTTTCTTGTTTTTTCGGTTCTTTTTGAGGTCATAAAAGTAGGCTATAAGCTTCTTGGTGTCGCCCAGAAAGGTCTTCTAGTTTTCTGTCAAGTAGTCCATGGCATCTATTACCATCTTCTGGGCAATGGTCCCTTCCCGGTTTGGCTCCTGTTGATGGATGAACCACTTAAACATTATCTGGAGGTCATTGTCAGGAGGGGGATGTTTAAGCTCTTCCTTAGGGAGGGTGTCAATTTCATTGAACCCTTTCATCTTCAGTCTAGCAAGGCACACAATTTCACTACAGTAGCAAAAATAATGTTCCAGATCCTTATTCTCATCTTCACAATAGAATACAAAGCCATCATAATAGTAGGCTGCTCCCCCCTTCTTGGACATCATGACAAATTCTTGAGAAAATTTTTCTGGGGCATGAACATATTGTTCTCTTCACAGATATTTTTGGTGGAAAAAAGATCAAAGATAGGGTGCACTCTCTCTTTAGGAGGAGAGGGTTCAGCTTCTGTAGAAAATTCAGGTTCAGGGTTGATGGTAGGTTGAGCTTCAGGTTCAGGGTTGCCCTCAGGTCTTGAGGAAGAAGTGGATTCCCTTCTGCTTTGACTTCTTGTTTGTCTTGGCATTCTTGTCTTAAATTGCTTTTGTAAAGTTTTTTATATAATTGAATGTTAATTTAGTAATTTTAAATTTTTAAGATTATATGTTTTGAGATTCTCCATATATACTAAATGGATGCCAAAAACATAATGATTTTGAGCTTATCCTTAATTTCATACATTAAATATATTTTTTTCAAACTCACTAAAAAATCCAAAATACTTCAATTTTAGATATTTTGGAAATTTCAATTGATACAATAAGTATGATGAAATAAAGCTTATTTGGTACATCCAATTTTTTTAATTGAACCAAATGAAAACTTTATCATTCCTTATTTGTTTTATCAATAAATCAGTAATATAGATGATAGATAAACAAAATATCTTGTAGTGCAACTGTTTTCAATTATAACAAGTGTACAAAGAGTTTTACTAGTAGAACCTGTTTCTTACACATAAGTCTTAACTGAATTTGTTCATTTCTTTTAGACATTTTAAGATAGTCAGTTTGAGTTTTTCCTTTTGAAATTCTCCTAGCGCACTATTAATTAAACCTTTAAATTATAATAAACTCAACTTTCAATCTATTCTGAGAATTAAGAACTGAATTAAGATTATAATATTTGCAATTTTCTTTTGAGATTTTCCTTTGAGCTTGACTTAATAATCAAGTCTTAATTTAAACAAAATCTTATTGTTAAAAAATAGTCAAATCTAAAGAATCTCAAAATTTTTGAGATTCTCTGTTTTGAGATTTTAGTTTTTGAGATAGAGACGGGCCCTGTTTTAATACTAATAATAAGTTGAAAATGGCAGAAAAGGTATTTCTCATAATGAAATTTTTTATTTAGAATATCTGAGTTTAATCTAGAAACTTCATATGGCTTTAAGTACAGAAATAGTGATATAAAACACAAGATTTATTTAGTTGAGAGTAGATAAATTGCATAAGGCAATTTACACTAGGCATGTTTGATGAATTCAGTGAAGAAACACTAAGTTTTTAAATCTTGGTTTTTAATATTTAAATTTAATTAATCTATTATAAATAAAATCAAAGTTACTACATGAAAAATTAATCTTTATATATTTTTTAATTATATTCTTTATGATAATTTAGAGAATTGAGTTTGATAAGAGTAGTAGTACATGATGATATAATATTTATTTAAAAGATTGTTGTTATATAGAATTCAATTTTTAATGTGGTTGAGATAATATTTGGGTTTGACATAAGTCAATAGGGAGTTTTATAGTCCAAATTGCGTTAGAAAAATTGCATAAGTCATTTTTCAGGTGATTTGATATTAAATTTATTAGTAAACTAGGTGTAATTAAAGGTGAATTTTTTAATTGAGTTTTGCATAAAACTAGATGTGTTAGGCATTTTTACAAAAGGCAACTAGTAGTTCAATATTAAGAATTTATTAACTCTTAAAAAATCTTATTTTTTTTTGTCTTAATTACCTTTTATATGACCCCCCCAATTTTTGCATTAGGCAGAATCATTATTAGAAAAAACACATATGAGCACTATCTTAAAAGTTAAAGTAACTGTTTTCATGTTTAGTAGTACTTAGATAAACCTTTATCCCTGTTAGTACTTTCTTTGATGAAAACGGGCAAGGAAAACATATCAATCAGAAGACTTAATTTATTCTTTACCAATCAATTTATTAATTTCCTAGCTGACTTCTGAGTCTCAGAATTTTTGCCTACAGATGGGCTAACTTTTTAAATTGATTGCCTGTATTGGTAATATAAGTTAAATCTTTAGCCACTTCTATGTCTTGTGTGTGTTTGAGAATATATAATTGCTTTCTTTAGATATATTTAGAGCTTTTTCTTCAATTTTTTACTTTTGCCCATTAGCTGAAATCTGGATTACATAAGTTATTGATTGGTCTGGTTGATCTTGAAGTCCCATGTTAAAAAAATTGCTGAATTAATTTTTTTCTAATAATTATGATTTATAAGTCACATTTAGGAATTTAACTATTTGGTTCTGTTTTACATTGATTGTTTTCTCATTAATATTAACAAGTATAGCCAGTATGGGGTTTCCATGTTTTAAGTAAGAATTCCAGGAGTCTCTCAAGGTTTTTCAAGAGTCTTATGCTCATGCTTTACCATATATCTGTGGGACCCATGTAAAGTTTTGATGTCAACCCTGTGGAAACTGTATATTTTTAGATAGAGCAGTAATTTGTAGAGCTTGCTAACCCTTAAGGGGAATCCAGTTTAAAAATTAAGATTGTTGATAGGTAGCTTAATTCTTGCTTAATATTTTTGGTAGAGGAATATTAAGGTCCCTTTACTATAAACTAAATTTATTTTTTGTCTTTGGAAAAAATATAAGATATTTTTTATATTTAAGAAATATGTCCAATGTTGTGTTACTGATCAGAATTAATAGGAAGTTGATTAAAATAGGTGTCTCAAAAAACTAGTCCTTTAAATGAGTACATAGGCTATGCAAACTATAGTGTTTAATTGTATTTTTTTTGTGTTTATTTCTTAGACAAAAAAACTTCTTATATAACAAACACTACTCCCTCTTTTCCAACTTTAATACTCTGTACTTGGATTTGTCAATGACTGTAGAGGGAAGCAAGATCACACTTCATGAATTGTCTGTTGAAGGCTTTCAATCAAAGGTAGATATTTAAATTGGGTTGGATGGCTTGGACATTAAGAGTTGGTTGTGAAATACAACACTGATAATTGTTGAGAGAAAGTTACTGATTACAATTTTCCTAAAATTTCTAAATTACAATCTACAAATTGCAATTCAACTTTTTTCTTATAAAATTTATTCACACCCCAAAAGATTATCAGATAAATAGAATCATTGTCAAATATAAAAACCCGCCCTAAACTCAACACTCAATCTATCAAGCTCTGACTCTAAAACATTATAAAAAAACAATCAAGTTAATATATATCAACTTCTGTTCTATTCTAATAAACATATCCAGGACTAATTTTCTCAATCATTTTAAATATTTGTAGGTTATAATATCTATCTACAATAATTTAATTTTACTAAAGAAAGTTATTATCAAACATTCTACATTTTTTACTAAAAGAATATATCATAAGCAAGATAAAATTTTTAATCATAATCATAATCATATTCTTATTGAAGAGGGATTTATGCAGTACTAGTTAGTCATGAGTGCAACTGCAAGGAGACCAAGGTGTTTGAGTCTTTTTTATTAAAAAAAAGGATCTTTAGCTATCTTTGTTTTTTCTGTTGCACTTGTTAAGGCTCTTTTCATTCTACTTGTGGGTGTCTTTCTTGTTATAAAACTGGCTGAGGAGCATCTCAGTCTTCCCCTGTTCTACTTGGAGGTTTAAAACAGGTACTTAAATGTGGTATTTTTGAGATTAAGCAAGCCATTAAACTCCTTGTGTCAGATCTCCAAGGAGGAGGTGGTCCTCAGGCCATCTTTATAGAAGTACTCATATTGGCCCCAGATGATCTTACCCCTCACTTGCTACCTGTTCTGTTAATCCTCACTTCCCCAGTCCACTTCCTAGTGAAGTGCTCTATAAATGGTTGATATATAGATCTGTTCTTGTCATATAGGTGGTGTCTAAGAAGGCTTCTAGCAAGGGACGGACTTTCTCCCTTCTGACAAGAGCTAGAGCGTAGAAGGCCTTGATAGTCTTATTATTCTTTCTAGTAACATCTTTCTTGTACTGATGATAGAGTTTAGGCATTTTCTTCAGTCCCCTCTCGAAACACTGGGTGAAGTGTAAGTAATACCTGTAAGGTACTCCCCCTCAGGCTATAATGAAGAACTTTTCCTGTGCAAGTTTGAAATCAACAATGAGGTCCTTGTAGTAGGTTCAAGCTATAATAACCACACTGAACTTTTTGTTTCCCTTCCTTTTTAGGTCTCAGGGCTTTAGGGTATTTTGGATAGTGACCAGGGAGGAGCTCATTGAGTTTTTCTTTAGAGCTGGCAAGAGCCTTTATGTTTTACTTTTGTTTAGAGTGATTCATTAGGAATCACACCAGAGGGACGTTCTTATCACCAAACCAACCATTAATAGCCAAAAGTTGTCTAAAGAGAAAAGGAGTCTTCTGAAGGCAACATCTTCCAACCACTAGTCAGTCTGAGAAGTCTCTTAAGGTTCTCTTCTGTTGCAAAGCAGATGATTTGAGACCTTGGGTTGCTACCTGTATCAAAGAGAAGGAACTGATTACCCTTGACTGTCGTCAGGAGAGGTATGGTAACATTGAGTGTCTTGAGGCAATTTGAATTTGAGTTTATGTATCTAGAATTCCTCCCAATGCTTGAGAAGTAGTTTTTAATGTCCTAAAAAAGGTTCCTTTTTTTTTTCTTCAAATGTGAGACATACTCCAGTTTATTAGCAACAACTTCAGAACTAAACTTCCTCCCACTAAATATATCATACTGTATTAAGAACCAGAAGAATATCTTCCTCAAGAGGTCCTTAAGAATATCATGAGTATTCTTTGGTTTTTCTTTGGGGGGTACCTTGTTTCTTTCTGTCCATTCAGAGATTTTCAGTAAACATATAAGATTTTCAGTAGTCAGCCTCATTGACAGTCCTTCCCCTCACACTATTAATGATGATTTAGCTTATCTTTTCCTCCATCCCTACATTAGTAGATATAACCTTAAAGTAGAATCCCAATCCCCCTTTTCTGGACATAACTGGGAAGCTCTTTCTTCACTTCTAAGGTAAAATAAAATAAAGTTAGGACCCTGACACTCATTTTAGACCTTGAGCAAGTCCCACACAGGGTGCATTCAATTTGGCTTATCTTTCCCCTCAACTTTGATAGGTTCTTTAGGTACTTTTTTTCACAGGTTCTACAATCTCCCAGGCTTTAAAGTCAGAATTGGAGAATTGCTTCTTCTCTTAATCCTCCACTTCATCCTCAATGTCCTCCTGAAGGTAGACGTCTCCCTCTTCATCAACTTCCTCATCTTCAAACTCAATATCAAAATTTTTGGTTTTCCTCCTCCATATTCTTAGTCAAAAACTCTGGTAGAGTGGGCACCTGTTTCTCTCTTTGGTAAGTGATCAGAGTAGGTTGATTTAGTGGGGTCAGTGAAGCTCCTGGGGTTGATTTAGTGTAGTGAGGTTGGTTTTTTGAGCATTTTGCCTCCACAGCGGAGGATTATGCATTAACAATGTCCTTTTCTTCTTCCCTGAAGTCTTCTGGCTCATAGTAGCACCCCAAATCAACGTTGAGGTCATCAAGTTTATCATCATGTGATGGCTCTAAGAACATAATAAACTTTTTTTATTTTCTTTTTACTTCCTGTCTTGTTCTTCTTTTTTCTCTTTCTTTTTCAAATCAGTTTGCAATTCTTCTAATGATTTTGTATTTTTCTTATAGAACCTTTTTTTCTTTTATTTTCTTCATATTCTCTGTTTATTCTTCACAAGTTTTCTTATACAACTACCTGCTCTCAAGGATGTCTTGTTCTTGTTGAACATATGCAATAGTATTTAGTGACAAGAGAGGATTGGATGGGGTAGAGCTATAGTTGAGGCTTTGTGAAAGCAGTAGCTTGATGGTTGGGTGGTGGTATTTCCTGATTGATTATAGGAGAAAAAGGAGCAAGGTATCAATGGGCAAATACAAGAGGATATTGAGGTTGGGTGCAACTGGTGGATAAGGGGCTTGTTCAGTTGTCGCTATTTTGTCTGGCTGTGCCAGTACTGCTAGTTTTTCATATTTTTCAGACTTTCTTTGTTTTCTTTGCGGTTCTCTTTAATAGTTTGGGTGCTGGCCTAGACTCATTATCCTTAGCTTTTTCTTACTAGATCAAAGAAAATAACTTCTTAAGTATGATTAATATTATAATTATAATTATAAATTAAAAACGACAATAGAGACAACAATAAGAAATAACATAATTTTATTGAGTATACATGGGACTTTGGGGTAGATATTTTTATATATAAATGCAAAATAATAATCTTATAGTATACTTGGTACATGCATTTAATTTTCCTATGTTTTTGCATGTTTTGTTATATCTGATATAGTAATTTAATATGCTATAGTAGTTAGTATATTCCGCTAGATTTGGCCATTTATTTGGTGAATTTTGATTGACTATTTCTTAAAATACTGTGATAATTATAAGGATTTATTCTATTAAAATTGACTAAGTTTTATAGATTTAGATTCTATAAGCAATTAATTAGATTGAAGCTTCAAATTCCGTTTTTATCTAATTAATTTAGATCAAATTTTTTAAGATTAATCTTTTATAATTGCAATTTGTAATTTGCAGTCTAAAAATTGCAATTTTTTCATGAAAAACATATAAAAATTTATATCAAATTAAGAATATATAAAATTAAAAAGTATTTTTAAAAATCAGTTGTAATTTTTAGAATTACATCTTAGCACTCTCCCATTGATAAAGTTACTTTTCCAAAAAAACCTTAGAATCATGTTTTAACAACAAGTTTGTAGATAGGAGGTCATAATTATAACCATCCAACAATAAATCAACTGCACTAGTCTAAATACTTCTAATGAAAAAGGAGGAATGCTTTTAAGCTCCTATGGAAATATTAACTTCATTAGTGGCAGTGCCAGAAATTTTGTTGCATTCTAAATCAGGAACTAGCTTGATCATCTTTAATGAGTTTGTGGAATTTATATTAATAGGGCTCCTGAGTTATAGACCTCTATCTCAAAATCCTAAATCTTAAAACCTGAATCTTGAATAGATTCTGAGATATAGGTTTCAGATAAAATATATAGCAGGATTATTTTATCAACAACATATAAAGTTGATACTTTTTCTAAAGCTCTTCATAAGCCCATATCTCAAAACTGGAATCTTGAAGACCAAATTTTGAAAAAAATGACCCATGCAATTGAATTTAATTTGACTTAAGCGCACTTTAAAATTTTTTTGCTAAGATAGTTACTGAATTCCTAAATCTCAAAGACCTGAATTATAAAACCTGGATCTCAAAAATATAAAAAGTAGGACTTTGTTATCATCGACACCCAATTTATGGCAAAAACATATTTTTTCACATAGAAGCTTAACAGAACTTTTCTAGTAGCATAAAAAACTAGTACTAATTAATAATATATAGACTTGGTTTTGATAAATACTTGGTTCTAGGTACTTTGTTTTAGGCCTAAAGTGAATTAAACACATATATATAAAAATGTAATTAGGATCTCTGTAGGTAGTGGGTCATGTACATTGTTCATCTGGAGTACCCTGAGACTCCTCTTACCTATGCTCTATATGCAACAATGCTTTTGTTGAAGACCATACATCTTGTTCTAACTTCATCTATCTGTATAGCCAATTCTACTGTGCTTCCATGTTTTATTAAGGCTAAACCTACCTTCTAAAACTCTCAACTAACTACTTATTAAGTGGCCTCCTAAACTAACTACCAAGAAGACCATTTATTGTTATATCTTTTATTAAGTATGTTTTAACTCTAAAATTGCTAATCTAATTTGCTAAGAAAACCAGATCAAAAAAACTTAGCATCCTTTATATGCATCCCCTCGTTGATCCTACCAAGTTTGGACTCACCAGCTTGGTTGGTTTGGCCATAAGTTTGAACTAAAGTCATTGTACTGTCATGTCAAGGATTTATGTCTCTTTCCTATCAAAGGGTTAACCAAAAGGCCTATAACTTACCATAACTATGTATCATATTTGAGCAGCAAACTCTAAGCATTCAACCAATCACTAGCTATCAAAGCTATCAAGATCACTTATGAGCAACTATGATTCAATGGAACATTGGTATCTGTTCCTTATCCTTATGACACCAGATTCGGATTCTCCTCGAGATTCTGACCTATCTTCATGTTACTTACATCAGCATGATATTGCAACTGCGCCTTGTAAAGTCTGTCCAAAGTTCACCCAACCTATATATAGTTATCTAGTAATCTTGACACCATCTAATGATGTCCTCCTTTATTCAATCAAACATTACGATCTGTTATCTAACCAATTATAATAACTAAGCTGTATACTATTTCTTATATTCTATTATACTAACCTTCTAGTGCCTAATGAGGCTACCCTAGAACCCTCTTAGGACCGCTTGTCCTTCTCTTATACTTACCAACTTACCCCTTAATTTGTTCATAAATGTTATGCAATTGATCCTTGATATCTCAAGATCCTAATAAGCAGATTCTTCTTATATTGAAATCTTGCTAAGGAACTAAGCTATGTTCCTTTTGACCTGATACTCCGATCTGTGAAGATCCGCACACACAAGACATTTCCTTATGTACTAATGTCTTGACATTGGTTGTTTTGAGAAGGCACATGCTTCTCCCAGTATACTCCTTGGCAATTATAAAGTACCTACTAAGGTTTTCCATCCTGGGAACCTTATTGTTACTTACTACAGTTATTACCTGTGATGCGTTTATGACCAAGTTGTCATATGAAGCCGTTTCGTCCAATTCTTAGCCAATTGGATTTCTAAAATCTCTTAGATCTTCCTATCAAATCGCATATGTCCAGAAAGGACTACCCACTTGACTCTTCATTGTGCATATGTTCCAAGGACCCATATTAGAGTTCCTCCTAATATTCCATAGTGACTTTGTAAAATCCCTGCGCCATGACAACTTCATCTCAGTTGCTGATACTTGGTATGCTTATTCTTCTTACACCTAGCTACATTCCTTGCTAAGCAAACTCAGTCTCTTAACCTAGCCAATTTCATGCTTAATAGCATCAGGATCCGGAGTTATGATCTAATTGCTTTGATATCTTGCTACATACCATGTCCCTCATGTACCATGCCAGTATTTCAGTACATAGTTCTTCTTTAGCTAAGCTCTGACTCTTATTATATCATCAAGGTCTGCTGCCTTGTTCGATTTCGTGCTATCACCTGTGTAAGTTCTGTGCCGGATATCTGTGTCCTATGTTAATTAGCACACTACCAGGACTACTCTTCTTTGTTCAATATGTCTAAATATCAGACCTACTACAATCTCTTTTAAGTTAAATGTGCTATACTCATAAAGGATGGCGCCATCTTATATACCCAAATCTCAAACTTTGGATATTAAAAAAGATTAAATTACAATTACTAAAAGTCTATCAAGTCTGATTAAGCGTACTCTATATAAGATGGGCATACTTCTACATCTCAAAATCCTACATATTCCTCATACCCCTAATAACAACGTTGTTAGCTTCAACATAACTTTATTAAATTAAACTTATATAGGTTCATCTTTTACTATTAAATGATTTATAACCTAGTTTTATTTCTCTATCAAATAACATATCACAAACTTTAATAGCTAGAGTGTTCACTTTTATCAGAGTTTCTGAGTTAAATATATCTTATTAAGAACACAGGGTTGTGATTAGCATTAACATAACAACATATCAGTAAAACATAGTGAATTTCTTGTCTTGGATCCTGAAACCTGTATCTCAAGCTGGGGGTCTAGTATAGTATAGAGTATTATATATTTTTAAGGTGTGTGAAACTTCCACAGAGATGCTTGCATGATGGGCTTGGGTCTGGATGTGGTCACTAGTATGAGGATTAGTAGCAAGGTTCTCTTCTGTGGTAAGTTTGGTGTGTAGCTAGTTCTAGCTATGAGTTTCCTTGTATTCTTTATGTTTAGTCTTGAATGAAGACTTAGCTCCAGTAAGAAGTAGGAGATTTGAGCATCAATGGCAGCTTAAGAGAATCTATTGATGTATTTGATGATGATTTTTGGGGAAAGGAGGGGGTTTACATAGTTTAAGGGAAGGGGAATCTAGGCTTTAAAATATTAAGTGAGGTACTGGGTTGAAGTCTTAAGTGCCCTAGTCCTGGTAGTACCATAACGTAGTAATTATAAAAGCATCTTATTGTTGTCTTGGATTTAACCAGTCTTGATTATTATGGATTTGGATGTAATCTTGTTGAGGTTGCTTATAGGAATAAGCCATCACAAAATCCTTGGGCCACCATCTTTTAGTTTTGACTGGTTATTATTTGGTAATAAAATATAGCCTAGATTCAAGGTATAATTATCCTAGTAACTAGGAGGGAGTTCTTACCAAGAATTCAAAGAAAAGCGGGGTCTTGTTATAAATTGAGCTTGTTGAAAATCTTGGCCAAGAATTGAATGCATTGGTGTTCTTTACCAGGAGCTTGCTTTTAGATAGTAATTGTTTGAGATTTGGTTGATGGATGTTCTATTTTAATTAGTATTATAGATTCTTGCCAAAAAAGGTAAATGGCTGCATTCTTGCCAAGTCTGTCTTCTAATAATCTTATTTATAAACAGGATCAGATTTATTTACTTTTAATTATAATGATCTTATCTATATTTATAAATTATAAATATAAATATGTATTATTTTGACCGGGCCAATTACTAAGGTAATTGAGGGTTCCTGCCTAGGATTTGTCTATACATGATTTCTTGGCAATCTTCAGCCTCTATTATTTGATTAGGTATAAGATGGATCAATTAATTGGATTACGTAATCTGTATTTTTAATCTAGAAAAAAAACATTATTGCCTGTGTCTAAGCCATTATTGTACTATTATCTATAGTCACATAGGCTGATCATAATATATAGAAGTAAGCATAAGTGTAGCTTGTAAAAATTTCACAAGCGCTTAATTTTGAAGGCTATAAAAATTCATCTTTTCTTTTCCCTGGCCATAATATTGTGTTCTCTGATACTTTAGTCTTGTCCAATTTAGAGTTTTCCTTTATAGATTAAGCTTAATGAAATATTAAATACATTTATTAAAAAGACAAATAACATTTTAGCATACTACTTTAAGCTTTCAGTTCTCAAATCTTTCTTATCAGTAGATATAAAAATACTACTAAGAAAATACTTGTGAATGCTATTCAGATATAGACTGTCCAAATTGCTCACTTCATAAGCACTTTGGGACACTTGAAAATTTAGGATAATTTAGTAATCTTGTCTGTACCTACTTAATATTTTATAATGTCAATAGTGCATAATATGTGGTAAGTTGGTCTTAAAGGACTAATATACTCTCAACTAATAACAACTATGAGAAAACTTATTGAAAATTTTAGGAAAGATAAGATTTATTAAACTTGTAAGTCTTCTTAGATCTTTTAATTACCATTAATTAAACACACCACATATTCATCTAAATGGAGATCAATAAGTACTGTTTTTAGCTACAGACAGTTGCTTTCCTACATATTAGAATCAACTGCAAAAAATCAACTAAGACATTGGTTACATCATACAGTAGTTTCCTTACCTATAAAAGACGTTGACAAGCTCTTGCCAATCCCATCATTGCCATAATACTAAGAATCTCTTACTCACAAGAAAATCTTTTATGTAATTTTTTGATGTAATTGTTAAATTAAAAAACTAGTATGAGCATCTCCAAAGAATAAACCAGCCCAGAATTCTATTATAGAACTGATCATAATAATCTTTGTTCAAATTCTAAACAATATAGTGACTGTTCCAGAAAAGTTTTTAAAATTAAATAGTTATCCATTCACAGCCAGAATATTTTAAGCAATAATAAAGATAGCATTGAGGTTACTAGACCATATAAAACCTAACATGATGTCATAGTGTAAACTAGCTAGTACATTAGCTGTTGAGATTTTTTTAATTTGCTTCAAAGCAAATTTCTAGAGCTTTAATATTTTATTTGGCCTTCTGATTGTAATAACTGCAGGTGTTGATGTGAACCTAACTTTGCTATAAGATAAAAACTCAGCCAAACAAAATTTGTCTTATAAAATACTATACCTGCATAACATGTATTATCAAAAACCAAAACTCTAAAACACAACCTATGCACTAAAAAACAAGAGTTAATTCTCAGTTGTGGAAATTATTCACAACTATAGAAAAAAATCAACCTTTTAAGAAACTTTTTGAAATCAGTTCTAAACATGATGAAACCTTTTAACCCTTTTTTTATGAAAAATCATGTAACCTTCTTATCAGAAAAAATTAAAACTCATCAAATCTTTATAATCTTAAAAAAGCCATTAGAAGACAATTTACAGATTGCACAGGAACCATAAGCTTGGAAGAGATTGGATATTTATCACATGGACGCAAAACATGTTATAGTCTTGATTTTCTACAGAGATATACTAACCTTTTTCTACTTCTTCTAACCTTTCCAATTTCTTGGTATAAGAATTGACGTCACTTTAAAAAATTACTTAGGCTTTGCCTTCATTTTATATATGTTTTTGAAACAGTAAAAAAGCAGCTACATTCACAATTAAGGCTAATGGAAATACCGCTAAAAGACTGATATTCTTTTAAAGTCTTTTAAAGTTAGTTAAAAGTAACACTTTCAGAAGTTAAGATTGTCTCTTAATTTTTGATCACAGAGGTTGCATATTGACTAAAACTAATTTTTACTCTATCTTCTTCATTGCCGCTTAATTCTGCTAATTCATTTTGATACTTGCTTTAGATAGGAGCATAAGCAAAAGGTTCACTATTATACCATAAAGTTTAGCATAAAAAGAAAAACATTTAAAGTCAATCCTTGTGCTAAAATTCTACATCATGTTTTTGGCCCATTTCAAGAGCACCATAAAGGAAAATCTGCTCACAACCTTTGTGGATTGTATGATTAGGATAGAAAACTGCTAAAAATCCTAATTCAATATCCTAGATTCTAATATTTTCCTGTTTACATCGAAATTTTTATATTTCTTTTTAAAAGCAATGAAAGAACTTTATATCAAATAATGTTTTTAAAGCTTTAAAGAATCCCTTTTATTTTTTTGTATCTAACTTGTTAAACCAATTGATCTATCCTATGCCAACCAAAATATCAAAACAAGAAATCTGTTTTATATACTAAACCCTTTAGTGAGAAGCTTATACTATTCAAAAAAAGTGTGTTCCTTGTCAAACTCACCAATTAAAGGATCCATTTTGGGACAGAATTTTTCTGTTAAATCATATTGATTACCAAAGAACTCTCAGCAAGGCCTAAAATGGCCCTGAGTTGAGCTCAATTGTTGGGCATTTCTTGTCCTTGCATAAGCTCAGTAATTCTTTGTAGGTCCTATTGCAGTTAGGCTGGCCTTGATAGAAAGTTAAACAATAAAAGTAGAATACTGACTTGCTAACTAATTTTTTTGACCTTGCCATCAGTCAAACAAGCCATGCACTGTCTCAATGTCACAGTACTAGCTTCCTCATATTTTTAAGACATTGAGCACCATTTCCATATGATAGGGAAGTATAAAATCTAGAAGTAATTGTTTATTTGAGAGAATTAATTAAGAAAAAAAAACAAAAAATTTAAGAAAAAAAACTATTAAAATATTACTGTTTACATTATTTATATAAAGACACACAAACACAAAATTATAATATGATCTAATAACTTCTTTTCGCTTATTTTAAAGCAACTTAAACAAAAAAAACTATCATAAGACTAGTTCTTTTATCTGTTATCTTCTTAAGATAATAAGTATCTTTAAAAACAATCAAAATAAAGACTTAAAATGCTTTATATCATCAATGATACTCTTAAAAAACCCTCAATTACAGCAATTTTTACGTTTTTAACATTGAGTTTATTACTCAATAAAAAGCTCTTATGTGTCAAATTAATGATTCATTAATCTAGGTATAGTTATTCATAAGCTAAACTTGTGTTAATTCTATATATTATAATCAGTCTATGTGACTAAAGTTTCTAGTAAACTTTTAGCTTAGAAAAAGTTCAGATATCTAATCCTTTGTTATATAGCTAGTAACTAAAATTAAATATTCCAACTTATGGATCCATTATATTCTAACCTCATATTATAGGCCTATACTTGACAATTACTTAAGTGTAGACAGATTTCTAAAAGATTCCACAATCATATTAGTATCTTCTTGGGCAAAATAGTGTAAAGAATTTTATAGACTTTAACAATACCAGCAAGACCATCATCAAGGTAATTAATTCAAATCCTACTACTAATAAATTCCTAAAGAATAACAGACCTAAAAATAATGCGGCTTTAGACCTATATTTTTGGCATTAACCTATGATGAGCGGAATGATGAACAAAAGCCTAAATATAATGGCTTTTGTAGTAGGTCTAGGTTCTTGAGATAGGATTAGGATTATAGGAAGATAGAAGATTAGATAAGATGTTTATAAAGAAGGTAATGGAGGGAAGTTGATGTCTCATCAAAGAGACTACAGTACTGGCCATATGCCATCTAAGAGAGTTTGAGATGAAGAACTCTGATCTGCTTGAGATTTAGCAGGGATTCTGTTTGGACATAAGCTTTAGGTGATTGGCCATTAATGAGAGAAATATGTTTACAAGTCTAAAGGTCAAAAAGAGATAGCCTTATAAATAAATTGGCTGGATATATAGACTGATCATCTATGCTTCAAAGATCAACTTTAGAGAACTTATTTTTAGTAAGCAGACTTAGAAGGAGTTTATGACCAAGAAAAATATGTGATGCCAGAGACATGTGATATTTCTGAAGCATAGAAGATGTTTAATAAGATAAGAATGATAGTTGAAAAGATAAGAAGATAAAGAGGAACAGGAAGTTGGATGTTCAATGCTTCAAAAAACAAGTTAACTAAAGAAACAGACTGAGATGACTTAAGAAGAATCAAACCAGAAAAGCAGAAGACTAAAGCCAAATATGACTAAAGAAGATAAATTGAATGGAGCACATGGAATTTGGGAATTTGCTATATGAAATCACAAATAGAGTTTAATAGGAGAAAGTAAAAATTATTATAAACCATATATAGAAAGATATGAAGCATTATAAGGGCAAGTGCCATCACTCAATTTTGTTATCAAGTTGGTCTATGGAAAATTACTTTTGGAACAAGTTTTCATAAGAGGATCTAGGGATTGACCCAATCAAGAATGACATTTAAACATATATAGGAAAAAGGCGCAACAATTAAGTATCAATGTAAAGTGCCATAATAGGAAATGATATTTGATACTCACTCTATTTATAGGTAATTTTATTGACTAAGCTTTATAAGAAAACCAGTGAGAAAAGAGCCTCATAAGAAGCCTCAATTTTATTAGAAAGGAAATCAAGAGGTTAAAAGAGTTTTGACATTAGACATAGACTTAAAGAGGAAATACTCAATAATGAAACGGGCAATATAGTAGCCTGAAGACCATGAAAACTCAGAAGAAGATATAGCATATATGAAAGCCAAAAGAGAACCAAAAGAAACTAGATTTAGCATATCCAATAAAACAATAGGAATCAGTCCTATGATGATATGATGATTGAAAAGAGATTTAGCCCAGACTAGAGAACCGTGCTTAAGAAAGGAATCAGCAAATGAAGGACAGTAGCCAACTTGATCCCAAAGAGTTTTAAACAAAATACATAATAGAATAATTATATAAAACAACTCTAAAAAGGAACAGAAATTAGCTAGTTTTTATTTATGTCTTATAGGAGTATTATATTAGTTTTAAGAAAGAATAATCTATCTAAGAACATCCTAGAAGATGTCTCCCAAGGGGAGATGAGGGCATTTAACCAAGCAGTAGAGAATATATATTAAAGTATGACAGAAGAAAGAAGGGAGATAATCCGTTGCATGACAAACAAAAAATAAACACTTATTTACAGTAGCACAGGGAAGATTGAAGAAGCAATCAAGCAGATGTATGAAATGTTAGGAGCTCCCCACAGCTTTCTTCAATCAAATCTTGAACAATTAACCCTACAAGCACACACTTTACAACAAACCTTGACAAGTTGAATTCTCAACAAGATCTCATTTATTTCTAAATTCTCAATGAGGCCTCAAAATAATTTACCAGGATGATCATACCTTGAATCTAGTCTAAATCTTAAAAGCAGTATCATTCCAGACAAACCTAAGTGATGGTGATCCAATTATTTGTGATAGCTTATTCCTAAAAGCATCTTTAACAAGATCACACCTAAGATAATACTCAAGACTGGTCAAAACCAATATGTTGATAATAAGCTTTAGGAAATTACTCTTTATGGTACTACCAGGACTAGGGCACTTAGGGCTTCAACCCAGTACCTCATCATTATTTTTAGCCTAGATTCTTATTCCCTTCATTTATATAAGCCTTAATTTTCTCTTTAATTCTACACAATTTTCTATATCATACTATCATTGCCGCTTTATAACCTTACTTCTTTACTAGATTCAAGTCTTGACCAAAGACCAAATTTAAATGATATAGTAAACTATCTCTAGCTTTATTAAGCTAG
>CAOJZF010000389.1:0-15652 GCA_948465475.1 Thalpophila matura
TGTCATGACCCCAAATCTGAGACACTATGCCTTGGATCTTGCTTAAAGGCTGGGAGAGCCAGGCCAAAGCGGTCAAGGCAAGCAAGACAGACTTACTTACTACCTTAACCACCAAGGAAGATTGGGACACACTGGCCCCAAAGACTAGTAGTGAACACAGGGGAATCATGGTGTTGAGTGCTGGGACCACAGCAAGTGGTTCAGCCATGTTTGTTGTCAAATGTAACGAGTTGAAACTTAATACCAAATAAGGAAAAACTAACAAAAAGTAGAGTGTGATTAAATTGTTCTTTATTATGGAGATCTAAATTAGAAAACTAAGTCAAAAGAGACCAACAAGCATCTTAGAGAAATTTCCCAGAGTTTTATCAGTGAGAAATTTCGAGATTTCGAGGATTTGAGATTAGTTGTGTAACTTCAAGCTCTGGTGAATGCCTTAATAAAGTACTTTGTGGAATTGGCCTTGGGGTCGTTTACCTTAGTGATTGTTATGGAGTGCAAAACGGACAAAAGTCTACTAGAACCAATGGGAGAATCCCTCAGGTTCATGACATTACCCCCCAGACTTTTGGATGTTGAGGATGAGTGGAAAGATGCAATGAGGTGCTTACAGTTGCTGCAGTCTTCTTTATCTTGCCAAGTGCTTTCTTCAACTGGATAGTGCTTCCACTTTACCAGGAACTGAGTCTTACCTTTGACCGTTCTTTCCTTCAAGATTTTCTCCACCTCATGTTCAAAACTGGGTTCTACCTGAGGTAAGGGGAGGTGTTTTGGGACCTTCCCTTCAAACGGCTTGAGTAGACTCCTATGGAAGACAGGGTGGACCTTCCAAGTAGAGGGCAGTGCAAGCTCAAAAGCTACAACGTTGACAACCTTCTTTACCTTGAATGGACCTAGAAATTTTGGGGAAAACTTCCGGATCCCAACCTTGAGCTTCAGGTTCTTTGAGTTTAGCATCACCCAACCACCAGTTTTGATTTCAGGGCCTGGGATTCTCTTGAGATCGGCAAATCTTTTGTGGGTCTGACTGGCCTTGTTGAGGTTGTCCATCAACGTTGCCTGGGTCTTTGTCAGGGTCCTCAGTATGTCTGAGGTCTCTGGGTGTGAGGTGGGAAGAGGGGTTTGGAAGACTACTGGATTATAGCCATAATTCGCAAAGAAGGGGGAAAACTTTGTTGAGTTCTGAGTTCTCCTGTTGTAAGTGAACATAGCTAACAGTAGCCAGTCCTGCCAGTCATTCTGCTCTTCAGTGGTGTAGCAACGTAAGTAGTGCTCCAAATCTGGTTGAGCCTTTCAGTTTGGCCGTCAGACTGAGGGTGAAAAGCCAAGGAGAGGCATTGCTTGATCCCCAACGATTTGGTCAGGCCAGAGAAGAACTGGGACACAAACTGGGTACCTCTGTCAGATACGATTTCCTGTGGTAAGCCATGTCTGGAGAACACCTCTTTCAAGAAGATGTTGCTGGCTTCCTTGGCAGTGATTGTCTTAAGGCAGGGAAAGAATTCTGCCCATTTAGTAAACCTATCGACCACCACCATGATGGCATCAAACCCATTTGAGAGTGGGAGATCAGTGATGAAATCCACACTGATAGAGGTCCAAGGAGCTTCCGGAATCTTCAAAGGAAGCAAGAGTCCAGCAGGCTTAGAAGTAGAGGGCTTGTTCTCAAGCATGAGAGGCAATGCTTGACATGTTCCTTCACTGACTTCTTGAGACCTGTCCATAGGAAGTGGTGCTTGATTAAGGAGATTGTTCCTGATATCCCAGGGTGTCCAGCCAGTATGTGGTCATGACATTGTTCTATCACTTTGGTTCTTAAAGTGCCTTCTGGGACCCAAAGTAGACCCTTGTAGTGCAGAGCCTGATCCATGACAGTGAAGTCTCCTACCTTGTTAGTGGAGGAGGCATCAGCCACTTCCGAAATCTTTCCAAGTGAGAATTGGTCTAGACCTTGTGCCTTGATGACCTTATTGAACAATGGGGTTATTGGCGACTCTATGTTGAACAGGGACTCTGGGAGTAAGGTCACATTGTTGTAAACGTCCAATTCCTTGGGGTCATACAGGTGAGCCGGATCTCTACTCAACAAGTCTGCTATTACATTCAGTTGTCCCCTCTTGTACTCAATGACAAACCTGTACAGTGCTAATTCATAGTGCCATCTTGACTGTCTTTGGTTCAACCGCTGAGGGGACTTGAAGTATTCTAGGGACTTGTGGTCTGACCTGATTGTGACCAGATGTCAAGCATTCTGTAGGTGGTGTTGCCATTCCTTTAGAGCGCTAACAATTGCTAACATTTCCTTGTCATGTACAGGGTAGTTAGTTTCCGCTGGGAGCATCTTTCTGGAGAAGAATGCCACTGGGTGCTCCACTCCATCTGCTCCTGCTTGTAGTAGGACAGCGCCAACTGCAAAGTTGGAGGCATCAGTTTCTAAAACAAACGGTTTGGAAGGGTCTGGGAGTGCTAGAACCGGGGTACAAGTCATAACTTCCTTTATCTTTTGAAAAGCGGTCTGGTGCTCTACCCCCCAAGAGAAAGGAACCTTAACAGAGGTGAGCTGGGACAAGGGAAACGCAATTTCAGACAGATCTTTTGCATATCTGCGCAGGAAATTGACAGTCCCCAAGAAGGAACGCAACTCAGTCCTATTGGAGGGTGTCTTCCAGTTGACCACTGCTGCAACCTTGTCAGGGCATGCTGCTTGACCATTGCGGAACATAATGTTACCTAGGAAAGATACCTGTTCCTTGAAAAACTCACATTTGGATCTTTTCAGTTTGAGGGAACGGTTGTGAAGAGCCTGGAACACGTTCTTCAGGTCCTTGTGATGTTGTTCCACTGAGGGTGAGAAAACCAAAATATCATCCAAGTAGGCAATGCAACAAGAGCCTACTAGGGATCCCAGGGTGTTGTCAATCATCCTCTGGAAAACTGATGGCGCATTCTTCAGCCCAAAGGGCATAGAAGTGTACTCAAAGACTCCAAATTTGCACTTGAAAGCAGTGTACTGACGAGAGGATTGGGTTACTGGAATCTGGTGGAAAGCATCCTTCAGGTCGAGCTTAGAGTATACGACAGAGCTTGAGATGGAGGAGATAATGTCTTCCAGCAAAGGGAGAGGGTAATTGTCCGTTTCTGTTACTGTGTTTAACCTTCTGTAGTCCACACAAACCCTCAGTTCTCCAGAGAATTTAGGAACTAGGATAACAGGGCTCACAGTTGCTGACTTGGAGGGGATAATTATCCCTGCTGCCAGTTTTTTGTCAATGTAGGCCTGGAGACTTCTCAATTTCTTCTGGTCCAGCGAGTAAATTGGGCTGCCCATGTATTTTTCTGTGTTGGGTTTGAATTTGATTGAGAAATGTAAATTCTCTGGGATGTTTGGAACAATACTCTTGTTGAACAGAGGTTCAAAACTATCAATTGTAGGTTTAATGGATCTGTCTCTTGGTGAGAGGGAGGGTCATGGGAGAGGGTGTTTATGGTAGACGTTCCCTCAGACATAATGTCTTGGGATTCCAGAGGAAGGTAATGAACCTTACCCTCTCTTTTTACTACTACCCGACCCTTGACTAGGTCCACTGTAGGTTCACACAATCTCCACCAATCCATACCCAAAATGACCCCATAAGTTAACCCTTTAACCACCCTAAACCTAGAGTGAAAACTAAACGTCCCTATCTTAACTAAAACTTTCTCTTTAGTGATAAAAGACTTTATATTCGTCCCATTAGCCAGAGTGATGTAGGAACACTGAACAGTTTCTACATTCAAGCTCTGGGCAAGGTCTAAACTTATATAGTTTGACGTAGCCCCAGTATCAACTAAAGAAATAAAACTATCCAAACTTAAACTAGGAAAGGAAGAAGAAAGTAAAAGATAAGAAGAACGGTTCTTTTTATCTCTAGGTCTTAAGTTATAGGAAGAAAGGTTACCCAAGGACTCTTTTTGGATGGGGCTGGAGCTCTCTATATCCTTCAGGTCTTCATAGGCTCCAGAGAAGTTGGATTTTCTGCCCCTCACAGTGAGGACGGAAAGCAGTTCTGGTTTCAGGCCTTCAAAGAACAGCTCAGAGCACTTCTCAGGGTCTAAGCTGGCTCTCTGGGACAGGAGGTGAAACTTCTCATGGTACTGGGTCACCGTTAAGTCCTCCTGGGAAAGGTTACCTAGGGCCTTGATGGCTTGAGCCTGGGTCATAGGGGGAACTGAGTTGTTCTGTTTGAACTCCTTTAGGAACAGGGGGAAGTTGGTCTTCAGGGCCGAGTTCTGAAGCAACAGTTCTAGTGCAGTCTGCCTATGGGCCGAGGGGAGGACCTTGAGCAGTCTTCTGAACTTCTCCTGATCATCTAGAGGTTCCCATAGATCTCCTCAAGGGAGAAGTCTACTAAACAATTGTTAATAATCTCTTCAACCTTGTTCTTATTGGAAGAGGGCAAGACTGGGAGAGTGGTGATACAGTTGTTTATAGAAACAGAATTGTTGTTGCTGGGAGGGCTGGAAGGTGAATGTAACCAAGACCAGGTGAGTCCTAGGCACAACAGAGTAACCAACAGGGAGTTGCAGACTAGGTAAACGAGCTGCCTTTCCTGGTGCCAAGCTACTTTATTCTGGAAAGTAGCCGAAAACAATAGAGGTTGGTCTCTAGTGTCATGACCCCAAATCTGAGACACTATGCCTTGGATCTTGCTTAAAGGCTGGGAGAGCCAGGCCAAAGCGGTCAAGGCAAGCAAGACAGACTTACTTACTACCTTAACCACCAAGGAAGATTGGGACACACTGGCCCCAAAGACTAGTAGTGAACACAGGGGAATCATGGTGTTGAGTGCTGGGACCACAGCAAGTGGTTCAGCCATGTTTGTTGTCAAATGTAACGAGTTGAAACTTAATACCAAATAAGGAAAAACTAACAAAAAGTAGAGTGTGATTAAATTGTTCTTTATTATGGAGATCTAAATTAGAAAACTAAGTCAAAAGAGACCAACAAGCATCTTAGAGAAATTTCCCAGAGTTTTATCAGTGAGAAATTTCGAGATTTCAAGGATTTGAGATTAGTTGTGTAACTTCAAGCTCTGGTGAATGCCTTAATAAAGTACTTTGTGGAATTGGCCTTGGGGTCGTTCACCTTAGTGATTGTTATGGAGTGCAAAACGGACAAAAGTCTACTAGAACCAATGGGAGAATCCCTCAGGTTCATGACAAGTAGTACTTGGTTGAAGTGGTCCTATTAGATCCATAGACACAGTGAGCCATGCGAATTTAGGTTTTACCTATTTTTAGGTAGTTGATAGTTTAAATCTAACCTCTGACTGACAAACTAAACAAGAATTGATATATTCTTTAATATCAAAGCTGATGCTTTCCCAGTAATAATCTTTCTTTATTTGTTCCATAGTCTTAAGTAAGCTCCATGCCCAGTGAGTAGGTATGCTACTTTTAACACTTCAGGTCTGTTGGATGGTTTTACAAAGAGATATAATTTCCCATCTAACTCTTTGAACAATTGTCCTTTACTATAGGTAGTGTTTGCAGATAGTTTGTCAGGATCTATTTGATCTCTGATAATTCATCATCCCACTCCTTAGGTTTATTGATCAGGCCATAAAGCCTATCTGCTTCTGGTATTAGAGCATAGATAGCCAGCAACTGAGTGTACTTCTCCTTGATCAATGATCTGGGACAAAACTCTACCTATAGCTGTCAAAGAAGCTGTAGCCTTTCTGAGTCGTCCAAGGATTTGCCAATTGGCCAACCTACATGGATTATAGTATATGCTGATTACACAAGGTAATCCTCAAGGCCTTTGTTCACAATGGATCCATAAGGTTTTACATCTAGTTTCTTCTGATCTGTTATGATGCTTTTAGGAATCTTATTATTTGATCCTTTTACACCTACAGTCAGTGAGATTCCCTAGTATGACCTTTTATTGTTTGATGTCTAGTTTCTTCTGATCTGAGACAGTGAGTTTCCCTAGTATGACCTTTTATAGGTTTGCATCTAGTTTCTTCTGATCTGAGACAGTGAGATTCCTTAGTTTGGCTTACTAATAGTTGGCGTCTAGTTTCTTCTGTCTGCTATTATTACAGACAGTGAGATTCCCTAGTATGGCCTTGTGGATTGCCAGTGTGGAACATCAGTCCAGGGGACACCCATAGCTCCTTGAGAGTTTAAGCTCTAGATTGGTCAGATGTCTATGTATTCCAGAAGGCAGATGCAAGGTTAGTCCAGTGGAAGTAATCTTCTGGCTCCAACAACTTGTAAGCCTAAGGTCTTGTAACCCTTTTCTTAGCTATCAGAAGGTTATCCAAAAAATGGTTGCTGTGGTGATTTTGTCACAGAAAGTATTCTTTGACTAGTAGTAGAGTGGATGGATTCATTAGTAGAGTCTGCATCACCAGTGACATGAGACCTAGATAATTCAGGTTGCTCCTTTCCACTGAGATCCTCCAAATCCTCTATACTACAGTCACTAGAAACATAAAAAAGAGGGAAAAAAAGATTTATTATCTATCATTATTATTCTTCCTTCTTTGAAGGGGTATGGCTTTCCTGCTTTCTTTTCTTCTGGCAGTCTCTGGTCTTGTATTATTTTACCCAACAGTACTCTTTACTTGAGGTAATTCTAAGGTAATCTCAGCAGTCTCAAATTGTGGGCTTTGTGTTCTTCCTTGAGCTCATCCAGTTGGTCTTGGAAGGGTCTTAACATCTTAGCTATTTCAGCCTTAGATAGATTTTCACCCTTAGGGTCTTCAGGATCAAGATCTATGATGTGACTGGTATTGTCCTTTTTAATCATAAGGATATCTATTCTTTTACTAATGGATTCTAGGTTAGAACTCAGCTTTTGAAGTTCAGAGCTCCTACGGGTGTCAAGGAGGAATCTTGCCTTTTCAGTGGCCATGAGGCCATTTCTGAGGAAGTCCAATCTCTTGTTTACCGCTTGAAGCCATTCCTTGCTAAAGTCTTTGCTGCCTAATCCATGGAGTAGGTGCTCCTGAATAGTTAGATCTAGATTCTCCAATGTGATCATAGGATTGGGCCATATAATTAACTTTTTCATTCACCTGGTTGATGTAGTTTGTAAGATGGTCCATATTGTAGAGGACAGAATCTTTAATAGAAGCTGCATCATGTTGTAGACACAACTGTTTTTGAATTACATTCTCAAGTTCCAACTTATACCGGGCTAAAGTCTGGATCAGTGGTGTTATTGAAGGTCCCACTTAGCAACTCTTCCAAGGCTTCACCATAGGTTTCTTTAGTTCTAAGGGGTTCCACATAACAGGAAACTAATAAACCAGTTTCATTAGGATATGGCACCTCATCAGGATTGTTGATTTCTGATTTCACAAAGTTTTGTTTGAGGTCCTTCAGGTTTCCTGTCTTGGGAAAGAGTTCTCCCATGTTCTTTGAGAAGTTGTATTTGGGGTCCAAATTTCTGAGGGTGTCAAAGGCAGCCATCTCAGAAATTTGGCCCTCAAGGGCATCATACTGATATTCTCAATACATTTTGGTTATCTTCTTGTGTCTTCTTATAGGTCTATTACAGTATTCTTTTATACTACCCCTGTAGTGAGCACCAATTGAAACTTCCACAGAGATGCTTGCTTAATGGGCTTGGTCTTGATGTGGTCACTAGTATGAGGACTAGTACCAAAGGTTCTCTTCTGTGGATAGTTCCTATTTTCTAGATAGTTCTAGCTGTATATTTCCTTATGTCAGTCTTGTATTAAGACTTAACTTTGATAGAATTCAGGGGTAGCTGTTGCTAGTGAAGAGAGAGAAGATTGCATGTTTATTTATAATTCAAGAGAGGAAAAGTATTTACTTTATTTATTTAATGATGATTATTTTGGGGAAATAAGGTGGGTTTTTATAGTTGAAGGGAAGGAGAATCTAGGCTTTGGAATATTTGGTGAGGTACTGTGTTGAAGATTTAAGCTCCCTAGTCTTAGTAGTACCATAACATAGAAATTATCAAATCATCTTATCAATATCTTGATTTTAACCAGTCTTGAGTATTTGGGATTTTAGTGTAATCTTGTTGAGAATGCTTATAGGAATGAGTCATCATAGGTACTTGGGTTGTCATCCTTTAGGTTTGAATGGAATAGTATTTGTTGATAAGATATAGCCTAGACTAAAGGTATAATCATCCTAGTAAATAGGAGAGAGTTCTTGTTGAGAATTCAAATAAAAGTGGGGTATT
This sequence comes from Thalpophila matura, assembly GCA_948465475.1. Lineage (NCBI taxonomy): Eukaryota > Metazoa > Arthropoda > Insecta > Lepidoptera > Noctuidae > Thalpophila > Thalpophila matura. Next base: position 8,213 of record CAOJZF010000389.1, read on the forward strand.
GGCGAGAATTGAGCTTGTTATATGTTTTTGCTGAGAATCAAATGCATTGGTATTCCTTGCCAAGAGCATGCTTGCAATTAGTAATTGTTTGATTTGGTTGATAATAATTAGGTTCTTGCCAAGAATAGGTAATCGGCTACATCTTTGCTGAGTCCGTCTCTATAATAATTATTTAGTAAAATAAGATTGGAATTAAATGCCTTTGATTGGAATGATCATTATTATTATTAATTAGTTCAATATAAAACAATGTATTATTTCATCTGAACTGATTATTATGGCGTTTGATTATTAGCCTCCATCATGTGATTGGATCTATTATATGGATCAATTAATTGTATTATTTAATCCTTATTAAATATTTAGTAAAAAGGCTTAAATTATTGCCTATGCCTAATATATTATATACTATTAATTATAATTACATAGGCTGATCATAATATTTAGAAATAGGCACAAGTGTAGCTTGTGAATATTTCACAACAGATAATAGTGAAAATTTAGTCTATATGGGGTTTGTTTATTCCCATCCAGTTCAAACCCAAACACAAAACAACATTAAATTCCTTCATTAGTATTGCGGGCCCTTAATGCTGGAACTAAGGGTAATCAAGCAGATCTTAAATGCCAACATTTCTCCATGGGCTTAAAGAAAGCTATCATTAGCTAGTTTATCTTTCTTATAAAAGAAGGCTCAATATCTAACCAATTATTGTCCACAAAGTCACAAGAAATATAAGTTTGATTGGCCTTAGTATCCAACAAGGGAACACCAGAACCTTAACAAGATCTAAAAAGGTAAGAAAGGAGATTTAAGTTTTTATTTGATTTAGATCTACTACTTTTTAGAAGGGAATCACTAAGCAGTACAGAATGGTACTTGACATGAGCGAGGTCTCCTTCATTTTTCTTGATCTTGAATAGGGTTGGACCCTCTTGGCCTTCAAACTTGGTATTAGACTGAAAAAGGTGAGAGGTACCGCCGCCACTGGCTCCTCCTCTACCCTCACAGTTGAAGTTTCCACCACCACTTGAGTTCTCCCCAGACTACAGGAGTTTTTTGGAACCTCTTTTAGAGGGATTAGAGTTAGAGTAGTTACCTTTGGGGTTTCCTTCTTAGCTTGACCATAGGCAGAGGGGATCATGTTGGTCTCAGCTTGTTCTACTTTGTGGAAGAGTGCCTCAAGAGTCTTACATGTTCTATGGACATATGAAAAATGATGTGAGGCTTGAGTCCTTCAAAGTAATTAACATATGGCCGCATGATTGAAGTCTATGCTGGGTGAATCAGACCCCAAGCATCCTCATTTGTGTGGTTGTAGTCATGTGCAGTAGTTTTAATGGTAATATTCTTTGAAATACAGCTGTATGAAAGTCATCATCTGGTCTTTCAGATCTAGCCAAGACATCAGAATAGCAAGTACTGTACTAAAGATTTGAGGGATGATTGTGATGCCATTGTTGTGTCTAACAGACCACATTGTTATATTAAATTAGATAATTGTGCAATCCAGAATCCCATAGGTAGAACAATCTGGTTAAATAAATTATATCAAGTTTTAGTATAATTTAACACATTGTCCTCATCCAAACCAGTAAATGAGGGAAACTTGATAGTTTGAGCCAATGAAGTACAATAGGAGAAAGACACTTTTCATCTGCTCCACAATGGGCATTAAAATCAGCACCAAATAATTAGGTAAAGAATCCACCAGTTGACAATTGGTTAAACTGAGCAGTTGGGATAATCATCTCATTAAAGAGGACATGAGTGCTGGGAATGAGCACATCTCTACATAAGTAGACTAGCCAGAAAGAAGAGTAACCATTCTTTGGCAAAATCTATAAGGGTGACTACAAGTAGGATGGGAGGTATTTTTAGAAGTTAATTGATCTATTGGTGGTTTCAGAGAATGACTAGAACATGCTGCTACCCCTGTTTTTAATTGAGTTTTGATTATTCAATCTAAACAAGGACTCCTAAAATTCTAGTAATAACATTGTAATTGTAAAAATTTAATAGTAAAAAAATAAATTTTTACATCGTTGGTTTCTTGTTCATAAAGGTTCCATAAAATGGGTTGATTCTGGGTTTGATATTAGGATCATTCATTGATCTGTCATCTGTACAAAGTAAAAGAATGCAATTGCTATAAAGATTGAGATTAGAACATGACAGTAAAACCTTGATAATGAGAGGCAAATTTTGGACTAAGGAGCAAGAGTATTAGAAGTCAATTTTAGTTACTCAAATAAATTTTTTGATATATTTATAGATTCTAATATAGGTGCAATCATAGATACCAATTCAATTTAATCACCAGAATCCTTAAAATATGTCAAGGGACAAAACTTCTGCTAGTACTCAAAACTCTTTCCTTTTTCAAAAAATAAAGGCTCTGCAATTGTGATCTATACTCTGTAATTTTTTTTTTTTTAATTTTTCTAAGTTTTATTTCAATTTTCATATGTGCTACTTCAATGGTCATAAGTGCCTCATTGAACTTGCTTATTTTTACTTCAATTTTGTGTATCGCCACTTCAATTCTGCTTAGTTCCACTTCATTTATGATTAATGCCACTTGAATCGATTATTACTATTTCAATTTTAATAATTGTCATTATATCTGGGAAATGTTTTTTCTGTCCAATTGCTTTTTTTTGTAAATGATTGAAATCACTTTTTAGCATTCTGCACTCGAAGGTGATATCTCTTGCCCAACGATTTCCGTGTTTTAAATTTAAAGTTATAAATACACTACAAAGTCTAAGTTGAAAACGAAATGAAATTTGACGACCAAACTTCCAAATTCAACCAAGTAAAATAAAATAATTCAAATCATCCTTAAATTTGGGTGATATTTTTCGTAGATGAGCAGTTTATTAATTTTTTCTCCGCATTAAGTAAAATATGGTCAACATGGGGCTCTAGTCGGTGCTTTAAGACTGTTATCGGCTTTCGAGTTTACAATAATAGAGTAGTTTGTCAGAATAAATGGGCTAAAAATCACCTTTGAAGCTTGATTTAATCCTTAGAGAAGCTAAAGATTGATGCGGAGAATAACTTATCTACAAAAAATATTTACCATTTCATTGAATTTTTTTTTGAAAACCGGATTGCAAATTTTATAATTAAAAAATCCTCGAGTGCAAAGTGTTAGAACCAAATATAGAGTTTATTCGAAATATTAGTTTTGATTATGGGCCAGGGGCGACAAGTATTATATCGCCGAGCCCTTTACCCTGAAATTTAAGAATCGGTAAATTTCCAATCGAAAAGTCACGATGGTTCAAGAAAGTTAGAGATCGTTTTTTTAGGTTAGAGAAGATAAGTTTCATGATTTAGAGAAGCCGAGTTTAAAAGTAATTTTTATATTTTATTGAACTGTGAAGAATACTAAACTGATGGGAGGCTTTACTACCAAATCTTCTAATGATAGATCTTAATTAAGAAGTTTGGTTCCTTGATATAAAAAAACAGGCAATTAGTAAAAAAAGAAAACTGTTAAGGTATCTGTAATAAGTTGTATGGATCAAAAACACAAATTTTATTTACAGATTTCCAAGAAATCATTATTTTTCTGAATACGTATCCTTCAGGTCAAGTTTATACCTTAAAATGGTAATCTCTTGACGTAATTCTTCGTTCTCTTCTTGTAACCTGTCGTTAGCTTCTAAAACAATTTTCCTTGCTTCCTCGTTCTAAAAAATTGAAATTAGTAAATCTTAAAAAACAGATCTTCTTACTTTGAGTTGCAAAATATGGGCAAATATATGGAAGACGCGAACGATTTTCCATAATCTAAAAACAATTACAGCGGTTGCCGTGGCGGAAGCGTGTTCCATTAAAAGGACATAAAGAGCAATATCAGATACTACAGAAAATAGTAATATCCCAGCATCCCACTTTTTCAAGGATGTCACAAAATACTTGCTCCATCCTCCAGCAACCCATATTTTAAGACCGAGTTCAATAAGAAAGATAGTGGGGAAGACCCAAGAGAACAAAAACAGAACGAAATTGGCCATAAGGGATTCAGGAGTAGCGTAAATAGCTAACAATAACGTAAGAATAAATCAAAGGAATACTAACTTACCAAGGACAAGGCCGGCCAACAGCAAACTTAAATCCAAAAACACAATACCAATGATCAAAAAGTGAAACTTTTTGGTGACGAAGAGTCTGCTCAGGGCAGCCTTGATACGAGTTGACCTACTCATGTGTATGGTATTGTTGCTAGCAAGTTCAGAATCACTGGACATTGTGACTTAATTTAAATGAGAAGAAAGATATTCTGGAAATAGATAATATACTGTGCTTTTATACGTCGAGCAGTCTGTTTCATTATCAGTATTTAGCCCTCTAAGAATTCCATTTTGGTTGATGCGAATTCTGAGCGTTTCCAAGCGTTTCCAAGTGAACCAGATGTTTTATAATTCTAAGCATAGAGAAAAACACCACTCAGTTGCAAAATTTTGTAGTTGAAGTAAAATGACACAAATTCAATAATTATATTCTACTACTAGCTATAAATTTCCTATTTTACTATGGTATTCGTTAATTTATATTGTCTTCATACATAATGGGCCAGAATTCAAAAAAAAAAACATAATTACAATAAACGACGACTGATAATTAATTATCTGAACTCTGAGTTTTCAACTAATCAAATTACTGAAAATCATGGTCCCAAGAATATTCACCAAATCAAATCAATTGCATTTCCCATTGAATAAGTTGTGAAAAATTAGATACTGACTTGAAAGCCAAAATAAATAAATTTTGATCTTACAAACTATTAATTAAATCGTGATCGTATGAAACCATCTAACGTTAAGTTTACTTGGCACAAAATAAAAGTAATATTTGATGCATCCTCGACCGGAGTAATTATTCTTGCGCATCATATATTTTAGAGAAATCTTGGTCATCGGCAACGATTTTGGCGCTAAACTAAAAAATTAACGAACCAAAAAAATTCAGAAATTCTCAAATTACACCGATTGTATTTCTCTTTAAGCCATTACAATAATAAATCGAAATAAAAAAGTAGGGTGTAGGCAAAGTTGCTAATGAAATGTTTTCTCCGGCTTAGGATGCTCCATTTAATGAATTATTCGTTGCCACACTAAAATTAACAGCTAATTGACCTATTTTACCAAAAACAGACTTAATTTCATGTAGCCTTGAAAAATTTGCCACTCAAACAAGTGTAATTTGAAACTTGATCAAGCCAAGATTTCAGTGCTTGGACTTGATAATAATCCAGTGATGCTCGTAGTATAACCTTCTTTGATTGACTAAAGATATTTTTGTTACAAATCAGTTTATTAAAGGCGTGAAGAAGATTTAAATTTAGAAATCTACACCTAAGACCCAGGGGAAGTGACTCATCGCACCTGATCACCATGTAATAGAAAAGTTAACCTTTTCAAAAAGTTCTTTTTACTTCTGTAGTTAGTTTAATGAAACTACTGCGAGTTGGAATTCAACCTATCGATTGTCTTCAATATAATTGCGCAAAATTTTTGATTCTCGTAGAGCTCATGTACTATGCTATGGGCATATAAAAATTGTCTTGGTTCTACAAATTACGCCGCCCTTTTGACAGACTTTGTGAAGCCTACCAAGATTTCCAGAATTCTGGACCACATCAATTTGGGACCACGGTTCAACTTATAGTTGGCAAAAAACTTTCGTAGATCGACATTTTTATAAATGATAGTGAGCATGACTTAAATTGGTGCCTGGTCGTGATTTGCACTTTATATCCATGCTTTTTATACTTGTATCTGGTAAATTTAGCAGGCTATAAAGCTTAAATTATATCGTTCCAAGTCGAATTATTAGCCAAATGATTTAACGCATTGATACACACCAGCGCCGATCTACGAAAGTATCTACTCAGTTGACAATCGCTACTATCCACTTTTATTTCTCCGAACAGCGTAGTAAAGAGTATCATTTTTGTAGTATTGTCAAAATTATTAACATACTATCAAAAAACCTCTAATCGTATTTTAGAAAAATTATTTAGTATATTACATATATCTAGTTTTAAATTATCAACATTAAATCTATACTGAAACTGATAAAAATTATATATAACTTCAGTTTGATCAGTATGGGGTGTTTTCAGAATCTGAAACGATAACCTTGATAATGGAAGCCTAATTTCCTAAATGAGAGTTGGGTAGTAGTGATTGTCGACTGTTTTTGGCGCAATCTGAAGCCATAATTTTACAAGTAGAAAATAACTCCTGATGGTGCAATCCTAAGCTAAAAAGTGCAACTTCGCAAAAAAAAAAATATGGGAGTTATATCCATAGTAAGGGTAATTTTATATTCGATTATTTCCTAATGATGCATGAGCCACCTACTAAAAAAGTGACTTTTGAGTTTTGGATTCCACCATTTTATAAAGCTCAATATACACATTCTCTGCAAGATAACAACCGCAGCAAGTGTCGACTACCTGGTGATTCGTTAAGCGATAACTTTCAATAGATAGATTTTTTAGCAAGTTTAAACTTCTTGTGATCAATACAATCCAAAGGCAAAAATGCGACAGTACTAGATTTTATGGTAGTGTGCAGTTTTTAGTCACTAGCTATTTAAACACTCTCGATATAATTTGAGCTTTTTTGAAGTCGAATAAAATATAAAGAAGTCTAAAATCGGCTTTCTAGGGTTTGGCCTTCTAGAATATCCGGTACATGATAAAATTTAAAACTCAATTCATTTTTTCAAAAAGTTCCCATTCATATAACAAAATTTTGTTGAGTAAATAGATTATAAACAATATCTTTTTGTTCAAGAACAAAATTGATGTTTCAGAATAGTTTCAAGCTTATTTTCGTATAAGGTTTTTAGTTATTTTTAATAATTTCAGTTACTTCTATACTTCTCAAATGTCGGTATCTATCTCATGGTATCTTTAAGACAAGACGATCACGTCAATATAATGTAATCTAAGATAAAAAATAACAATATGAATCCAATTTCATAAAAATTGAGGAGCCGTTCAAGCAATAATAGTACTTAATGGATTTTAAATTTCACTATATTCACCCAATCCTAAAAAAGCTTAACTTTCTCAAAAAATTTACCATTACCACTCAATGTTCCAGGTTCACATCCAAACATAATTAATATCGCTGAGAGTCACCATCGCATTCCTGGTCTAAAATGGTAAAAAGAAACTGTATATCTTTCCCAGGTTCATTAAGGAACATGCTAAGATAAAATACGCGTCGGGCATTCAGTATAAGAATTTAGAGGAAGGGAAAATCGGGATAAACTATAGATTTTGGAACTGTACCAATCAAGCTGAAGAGCTGGATAACTTTTCAAGATCGCAAAAAGTCATTGAGACATGTGTTATTGAGTTACTAAATTTGATTCTATCAGAGGTTGAACTTAAACCACTCGTTTATGAT
>CAOJZF010000390.1:0-13270 GCA_948465475.1 Thalpophila matura
GCCCTCTCTACTGCCTCAATACTGCAATACCCCCAGGTGGACAGACAATATAAAATTGAGACAAACACCTTGGACTCAGCAGTAGGCAGTGTTCTCTGGAAAAAGGTGCCCAGTGGAGATTTTCTGCCGGTGGCTTACAAGTCACGCAGGCTCATGGACAGGGAACAATGTTACCCCATCCATAATAAAGAACTTCTGGCCCTGATTCACGCCCTCAAGAAGTGGCGTTGCTACCTTGAGAATGGCAAAAAATTGATGCAATAACAGATCACAAGTTCTTTATTTTTAAAACCCAAAATAACCTCTCCTGTTGCCAAGCTGGCTGGATTGAACTCCTCAAAAAATTCAATGTGAATGTAATTTATAAACCAGGTAAAGAGCTTGTGACTGCTGATGCATTGTCCACCTCTATAGTCAAAAACCTAAAGTTTTAGAGGGTCTTGACCCCGTCTAGCCTCTCCTCACTCTCAAAAAGGTAGGAGACAGTTAAATTATTGGAACCCTTTCCAAATAATTTAGATGGTGGCAAAAAACCAAGACAAGTTTATTGACTCCTATGGTGTAGTTCACCAAGTTTTAGATAACAAGCCATCAGTTCCATATGTACCTATACCCAAGGGTAGACACTACTTTAAAATACCATAAACAACTAGGACATACAAGAACCCACCACCTCACCAAGTACATAAAACAGAAATGTTGGTGGCCTAACATCCTCAAAGATACCACCAAAGTACTAAAACAATGCAAGACATATGAAAATTTTGCTTGATCAAAAATCCCAGAAAAATCTATCATTCCCCAATTGATCATTACACCTTTAAGGTCTGGGCTTTAGACATTGTAGGGTCAATGCTAGTGGTAAGTAAATCTCATAAACAATTCATTGTCAAACCCAATAAATATACAACTCAATGGCCAGTTGCCCAAGCTGTATACAACCACACCAGAACCAATGTTTGAATTTTCATTAATAAAGATATTGTTGGGCGTTTTGGAACTCCCACATCATTTTCACAGATGGGGGACTCAAACAGGTAGCCAAGAAAATGAAAGTCTACTTAGGACTACACCACATTGACATCAGTAACAACTCCTTACCACCCACAAGCAAATGGTTATGTGGAACGTTTAAATCGGGCCCTCATTCAAATCATTGCCAAACTATCTACCAACTGCCCCACTAACTGGGTCAAGAACCTCCCCCTAGCATTATCTATCTGCCAGGCTTATGTAAACCAAGGGACATGATTCAGCCCTTTGCAAACTAGTCTTTAGAGAAAAGCCTAAGCTAATCAGAAAAGGCAACTTGATAAGTCTCTAAATCCTGTCAACTATTCCCAGCCCTACATTGTCAAAACTTCAACCCCTCTGGGAGCAACAAGGTCACATCAGGGCCAGACAATTAGAAAAAACCAGAAAACCTCTCCTACAGCCATTCAAGTTGGACAACAAAGTCTGGGTCTTAAATAAAGACAAACACTCTACAGCCCAAGAAGACAGGTCCGTTCATTGTTGTCAAGACCAATGAACCCTACAACACTTATTCAGTGTGGTTACTGACCACACCTTATCAGATCAAAACATACCACCACAAACACCTACATCTAGTCAAGGCCTGCCAAGCCCAGCGGGACTTATGCCTACCAGCCACCAACAAACAACTCATTTGCTGCTAAGCCTGACATACTCCCCCTCCAGCCTAGTGGACCTGGGGGGCTTGTTCTCACTGTGGGGTGATGTTGTATTTACAATTCTGTTCCTTTGATTGTATTACAATCTATTGAATTGATGGGGTAAATTACAAATAATCTACCTTCCTAGTTGAGATCAACTCCTATTCTCCTCTCTCTCCCAATATATCCCCAACCAAGAATTTTAATAAAAATTATTCTTTTCATCTTCCTATTTATTAAATATACTCTGAAGACTAACAACTTAACAATTGTTTCCCCTAGTAACCTCAAGACCAAATTGAGATTACAAAAACTAATCTTCATAATCCTAAAAATATCTTAAAATATACAGAAAACTGTTCCTCTTGTTTATAAACACTTATTTAGTGGTGCTATTTTGTAATTAAAAGTAAGTAAGTGTTTTCATAAATCTCAGAGTTTAATTTATCTTTTATACCTATATAAAGGAGCAAGAATCTAAGTTCAATATAAAGTTATGTTGTCTATTAGTAAATTATTATCTTTAAAAAGATAAAAAACTGGCCATATATGATGTGATAGCTAGGTAACAAGTATTATGGTATAAATACACTTAAGTATTAATTGATCTAATCTTGACCTCCAAGGTTAATAGTTCTAGATTTGCTCCAGTACTGTTTTTATTTTCTATAAAGAAACAGTTTACCAATCAGTTTTTAAATTAGATTCAGTTTTGGTACTATTGTTAGTCTATTGATATATGTATCAAGAAAAAATAGCAAGGGTGTTCTGGAATGAGAATTTATTAGTTGAGAGTTACTTAAATAATTGATAAAAAACTAACCTCAGAGAAGTTATTGTTTGAATAAGGTAAAACTTTATAGAGAATTACAGAGAAAATAAGAAAAATAATGATAATAGAACATGTCTAATCTAGGATCAGGTCTATCAATGTATATAATACCTTTCAATTGGATTAATAATTATTATCCAAAAAAACTGGGAAAATAGCCATAAAGAGAAAAACTAAAAAAAATTGCTTTCCCTTTACTCTTTGTGTACTGCTCCAAGTTTAAGTGTGCTGTATCTATGATAAATAAATAAAAAATAAAAATGAGATTTATTACACTTTTATTAAAATTAAATAGTAAGTGTTAGTTAATTATTTAGTTTGAGTATATATATATCTTCTCTGAATAAATTGTTCATTTGAGTTGAGAATTTTAGATTTTATAGACCCTAAATGTGGAGATTTTGATTGCAAACCAATGGACTGTTGTCATATCTCTCCTTTTTGGACCACTAACATTTTCAAATTGGATAACATACTATCTTTAATAACAATGATATAAATAAGTCATAAAACTAAACCCTTCCACTTCTCACTATCTATAATGTCATATACTGAGATCTCAAATCTGTTCTAATAGTGGTAAAGCATTTACTCTATCACAGATTAAAAGTCTCTCAAATACTTCACCAATCAAACTTTTGCTCCTGCTTTGAGGCCAACTGGCTTAAAATAATCATCCACTTCAATGTTAAAGTTATTGTTTGCCTTGTCACAAGTAGTTTGCCTTTACATTTCCCCAAATATAAGCATATAAAACTTTGAAGAAGATTATTATTTTTCCCTGATAGCTTTTGGTCACCCTTGCAAAGGATAGCAAAGACTCTCTTTAATGAGCTATTTTAAATTACCTTTCAGATTTTTATTAAAAAATGATACCTATTTCATAATCATGGCACTCATCCAATTTTATTGATCCAAAAATCATCCCATATATCCCAATACTCTAACAAGTGGAGATTTTTTTTTTACTATAGCTACCAAATTGGTCATATCTAATCATAATATTTTACTCACATCTGTGAAATCTTTTTTTGTGTGGTATGTATGCGAAAAATGTTAAAGTATTTAAAAGGTGTGAGGAATGTATTTAGTACTTCAATTATCACCTCTCACTAAAGCAGTGATTCTCTGGTATATCACTCAACCCCAAAAATTTGGGCTGTCAATATAGTAGACCTTATTTCTAACAAGAGACTTGCAGAAATAAGTTTATTATACTGTATTTAATCATTTAACCCATTGTCTAAGACCAAGTCTGTAAGAAAAAAAGTTTGTTATTTCTAAATATTGAGATAAACAAATAAGTTTCATAGAGCCCCAAGGTCCGCCTCACCAACAAGATTTGAGTGGAAAGCTAGAATTTAAACCTGTATCTAGGTGAAAGGTAAATCGCTTCAGAGAGCTACTACCTAACACTTCAGGCTAACAGATATTAAAAATCTCTCAATATGAAGTATAAACTTATTCAGAACAACTAAAAGTCTTTTAAGATTTTTCCTAGTAAATTTAAACTTATTGGGTTAGAAATATATTGGAAACAGCTTTTATAACTCTTTTATTAGTTAACTAAAAGAAAAAATTATTTCATGTATGTTATTTCTAGCTCCTCACAATCTCTCTTCTTGAATATAACCAGTGTGGGGAGCTCCTCTAACACCTCACTGACCTTCTTAATAGATTCTTTTACCTCTTCTTGACTTAGCAGATAAGTACCTATGCTTTTTGTTTAAGATAAAACGGATTATCTCCCTCCTTCCCTCATACATATTATCTTAGATGTTCTTCACTGCTTGGTATACTGCTATTATTTCACCTTCAAAGACATCCGCCAGGATGTCCCTGGACAGATCATCCTCTGTCAAAACTAATCTTATACTCCTATGAGACATAATTGAAAACTTATAAGTTCCGTTTTTCTTTATGTAGTATATTTATAAGTATTTTATCTGTTAGTATCTCTTTGAAACTTTTTGGGGTCAAGATGGCTACTATCCTTCATTTTGCTGAGTCCTGTCTTAAACCTGGTTCTCTAATCTTGGTATTATCTCTTTTCAGTCATTAAAACCTCATTAGATGGTTTCTGGTTTTCATTGGTTATGCGAAATCAGGCTTCTTTTTGGTAATCCTCAATTACCATATATGGATAAATCTTCTGCTGAGTTCCCCTGGCCTTCAGGATCACTTTGGTGTCCAAGCCATCATTAGATATTTCCTCTTTAAGTCTATGGCCAAAATTGAAACTTTTGTACTCTCAATTTCCTTTTTTAGACATGGGGTCTTCTTTCAAGGCTCTTTTTTCATTGGTTTTCTTATGATGCTTGGTCATTAAAATTTCTTAAAAAAAGAGTGAGTGTCAAACATCATTTCCTATCATGGAACTTTCCAATTTTTTTATTTGCTGCGCCTTATATTATAGATGTTTGGATGTCATGCTTGATTGGATTGATCTTCAGATTCTATTATCATTACCTGTTCTAAAACTACTTCTTCTTATACCAACTCAATAACAAGATAAGTGACGTCACTTGACCCTGAAATTCTTTGTATCTTTCTATATATGGTTATTAATAATAATATCTTACTTTTTCCTATTGAAATCTTTTTGTGAATTCTTATTGTAACTTCATAAATTCTCTGTGCTCTGTACAATTCATCTTTATTGCTCATATTTGGCATGAGTGTTTTTCTATCTTTCTGCTCTGATTCTTCTTAAGGCATCTCAGCCTGTTTCCTTAGTTGATTTTGTTTTATGAAGCATCAAAATTCCTCTTCATGCTCTTCTATGTCTTCTTCTCTCATCATAAGCATCTCATATGCTTCAGACATCTCTTTTGTCTCTGGCATCTCCTATGCCCCTCAGACTTAAACTCCTGCTAGGTCTGCATATTAAGATTAACTTCACTTAAGTTAATCCCTGAAGTATAGATGATCAGTCTATCATCCCATCCAATTTGTTATGAGGCTGTCTAATATGACCTTGAGCCTTCTAAGCATATTGCTCTAAGTGATGGCCAATCACCTTGAACTTATGCCCAAACGGAATTCCTGCTATGTTTCAAGCAGATTAAAGTTAATTGTTTTAAACCTTCTTAGATGGCATATGGTTAGTACAGTAGTCTCTTTGAGGAGACACCAACTTTTATCCATTTCCTTTTTAAATAAACATCTTACCTGATCTGCTAACTTCATAATGTTTTAACCTAATCACAAAAATCTAGACCTACTACAACCAGGTTAGTCTTTTTTCTGTTTCAACTAAGCTATTTATTTGTAGATTTTTTTGGTGTGTTTTTTTATTGAGTACTATCTAAAATCAGAGTAGTTCACCTTATAATACACAACTTCCAACAGTGGGCATGAAGACCAAGGTTGCACTTATATTTCAAAATTTAGACTACTAATCCCAAACTTTTTTTTGCATAAAAAATAGTCTATTAGTTTGCAAACACTTAAAATTTATTTTTTTATTTAGAACCAAAGTAAAATATCTTGGTGATTCAGACTTGTCTTCTCCCTCAAGGTTTTTCTTTCTAAACTTAGCTTAGTTTTGCTTTCCGTTATTTATTACATTCTTACATATGTTAAAAAATCCAATTCTCCTCATAAACATCCTAAATAAAATTTACTAAAAGATGCACTTTAGAAGATTTATAGGCTAGTTTAGGTCTTTAGTACTATAGATTTCTATATATTGCTATAAAAGTATTTTTCTCATAATTGTAAAACTTAAAAATTATAACTTTTTTTGTTAGCTTAAGTTAATTTGAGCCAAATTTTGTTTGGATAATATATATGTCTTTTATATTAAAACTTTCATTTGTCTTTCTTTTTCAGAAATCTTTTAACCTACAAAAAGTGTAATTTTCAAATTCATTTTTTGTACAAATATTGCAACATGATGGATCAGTTATTCTCTTAAAACAATTTTTTTTAATATAATGAATCATATGACTAATTTACATATTTTAGCTATCTTTTCAGAACCAAAAATCCAATTGTGAGTAGATAGCCTATAGATGTCGCCATTAAAAATATGATGATAATCCTATAGATCAACATACAATATCTAAAAGTTGTTAACAGAAATATTTTAGAGTCTACATTCAAGAAAAAGCGGTCAAACTACCCTCTTGAGATGCTATTTGAATCTAGGCTTATTAGTAATAATCTATTATGAAAATATGATCAATAGCAACTTAAACAATTGCTCAACATCTGGTAGACACATCAATTTATCACAAATACATAGTGCAATTTTTATCTTGAAAAGGGGAAGTTAAAAACTTTACTTCTCAATTAAAATCCTGAAGGCTATTATAAAATTTATCAAAAATTCACAGTAACTACTTGGTCAGGGTGCTTGAATCTCAATTTTTATATTATTTTCTCTTCTAAAGCAAACACAATTTAACTATATATTAAAATACAAAAATCACATCTTTTACTCCAACTATTTTTAAGATCATCATTTACCTAGCTTATTTTTTGACAAACCTACCTTATGATTTTCAATAAGAGAAAAAATTATTTGAGGGAGATAAATGTTGTAGCTTACCTCCCTTTTGATTAATATATAATTTTTTTTGTCAAACTATATTGTTTAATTAAATTGAAAAGAATTAACAATATAAAAAAGCTGTTTTTGCCCTCTACCAATTTTCCTGAGATAACTATAAAACTAAATAAGTTTTTTAAGAAAAATTAAAACCCCTCTGTGTAGCTCATTTCTTTGCTAATATTTAACTTTCCTCAGAAAAAACATTCAACAGACTTTTTAAAAATCACTTAAATATTTCTTTGGTTAGTGATGAATATATTAAAACATATATATGTATGATTATTACTGTTAAATTATCACAAAAGTGCGGCTGCAGATTTTCTTAGTGAGCTTACTACCATGTAGATTAATGACTAGGTTTTTAGGTAAGAATTTATTATTGTTAGTTAAATTTTTAGCATGTTTAGCAATAGCAAATTTTAAAAATAATTTTGAGATGATTATCATTATAAAGAATATAGTTAGTAATTTTATAGGTTTCTTTTACTATATCTGTATAGTAAGAAATAGTTTTTTGTTAATGGCAATACCAAGTTATAAATTAATCCTAAGTTAATTAGATCTTAATATGATATACTTGAGTATTATTACTGTGTTATAAAATTTTGACATACCTAGGCAGTGATTGGTGGGTCTTGGTAAGACTGGTGCATGGATCATTTTGAATTAATAGATACCATTAATAATTAGAAAACAATAATAAAAATGGTTCTTCCAATTGACTAATAGCAATGAGTGTTAATGCTTGTGATTAACCTTTTTGGATTAAAAAGAATAAGCTTTTCCTTGATATTCTTTTTTTAGAGTTGCCAAGGGTAATAATGATGCTCATTTTTATAGGTTACTTATTGATTTGACAACTTGTTAAAGTTAATATTTTTCTTTTCTCAATGGTCAGGATTAATTGATTTCCCCATGGCAATAGGTAAAGAATGTTTTTAGAGAACTAGTGATCTAATTATATTCCTAAAGTGATAAACCTGATAGATGGTCATTTTATTTTATAATACTTTGATAAAGTTAATTGCATAATTGTTTAAAACCAGATTAGTAGAAAATTCTTTACAGTACAGTATTTATATGTGTTTTATATCTTTGGTGAAATATTGATGATGTTTGTCAGAATATCACTTCAGTGACACAATTAAAAAATAGACAGCTTAACACAAAGTAGGAAATTTTATGAGAATCAACTTGTTGAGGACCAAGGCTTAACAATTTGCTTTTTTTATATAAGGCTGCTTTAATCAATGTGACAAAATTTTAAACATGAACAATATAAAATAGTATAAAAAGCTTAAAAACAAATTAAAAACCAAGTTCTTAGTCTAATTATTTTATATATTAATATTAAGATAATTATATAGCAGCCAAAAGCAGAACGCTATATAACTCATGTGACAGCTTAAAAGCTAAAGAAGCCTTTTTGAAGAAATTTCTTAGCATAAGTCAAATGTTTTAATTTTAATTTAACATTTCAAAGAGATTTTCAGTACTTACCTTCAGAGGGGCGCATATTTTTGAGAAATTCTGGCTATAATTAAAGTCTTTCATCATAGTTATAGGCTTAGTTAATAAATAGATTGTTTGAATTAACTTTTTTTTAGTTTTGATAGATAAAGGGAAACACAAGCAATCCATTTAGGAGAAAAAGATCTTTTGCGTCTAGTTGCCACCATATATAATAAAAACATGTTAATCTAGTATCTAAATATAAAAGGTTCATTTTTTACCTTATTTTATCTCTATTTGAATAATTTGAGCCTTCAAGTAGAGTCATACTCCAATCTAATATCGATTTATTCTCTAGACCCAATATTTATAAGATTTTAAAACTTACTCAGTTTTTCTTAAAAGACAGAGTCATTATAACAAAAAAAAGTGTTAGCTTAAAATAAGTAATAATAAAATTATCTAGGCTACTATGCTTTTAATTTTATTTTTGTTATTTTTTTGCATTTACAAAGACAAAGCTACCATAGTCATATATAAAAACATATACATAAGATTTATGAAGATCTATAGAATGAGAAATACCTAATAGCAAAAAAAGTGACTAATTTTATTTAATTAAGTAGAATATCTCTGTGATAGCCAAAAGAAATAAAAAATTAACACATATGATCATCATTAGAGTATATAAATTTAAGGCAATTCCAGTGTAGTCAGATGAAAAGTAATTTATTAATAATTTGTGTTTGCTTATTTTTCTGAATTTAAAAGGCATTTTAATTAATGGTTTTTATCTTTGGTATGTGGCTATTTTAGATTATATCAATTGTCTATTACTCTGTCATAGAATTTTAAATATATAAAATTTGTGTTTTATCAACTATTTAATCATCAATTTAACATATAAGATACCTCATAAGTATTCAAATGGTCTCAATTAAAAAACTAATAACAATTAAATTTTATATAAATTGGCATTTAAATCGATTTTGTCCTATCAAGATCTAATTAGCTGTTTAGTTTATAAGGACAACTCATTTATTGCCTTTTATGATAATTATGCTTTTAATCATATACTTCTAAATTTGAATAATGTTTTTACACTTTTTAACAAAAAAAATAACCATTAGCTTTTGGTTAAAAATTCAAAGATTCAATAATATAATTTCTTAAATAGACTATTATCAAAAAACCCTAAAATATAGGTGAATTTGAGTGATTTTAACTAGTAAAATTGGTAACTAATGTAAAAAATGACAGAAAATTGAAACTTAAAAAACAATTTAGCAAAGTGAATGTTAGAGTTGAAAAGTAAAATTAGACTCCTTTGCATGTGCGCCAAGGGAGTGAATCTTAGTTTATCTAATTATTTCAATCTAAGAAACATGAGATCATATTGTGATTTTACACAAAGGGATAATAATCACATAAACAAAGTAAAGATACCACTGAAAATAGATGATTGGATGATTCATATTATTATGTTTAAGAAATCTTTTAGAGGAAATTTCTCTTTGTTTTTGATTTTGCCAAAATGAATCAAGCAACCAGTTAATTATTGAATAAGTTTTTATTTTTAAGTTAAAAAATTAAAAAAAGAAAATTTGAAGATTTAAAATAACAATGTTACACTGTAAAAATTATTTCAAATTAGGTAATTGGGAGAGCAGAATTTTGTAAGCTACTTCTTAAAGTGATTAGTAAAATAATAGCTTCTGCTAAACAAGCATAAAGTGTTCTTTAATACACTTAAAAGTAAGCACAAAAGATATACACTCTAAAGAGACTGAGCATAGATGTTCTGAAAAAATTACTGACCCAAAAATTAAAACTAGAAGAAAAAATGCATCTTAGATAGAAAATAAAAACCAAAAAAAGAATAAAACCAGAGGCTTTAAAAAAAGATTAATTTAATATATTAAGATTTTTTTCTTTTCTCAAAAATAAATATATGTTTAATGTCTTTAATTAAAGTGTTCTTCATTTGAAGTAATATCTATAACTAGATTAAAATTGTTTAAATTTACAATGAAATTTTTAGTATACACAAGCCATATGTCTTCTTCAAGTAGATTGTTAGAAGGTTTAAAAAATACTTTTCACACCTTTAGAATAAAAAACTAAACAATTGGCCTGAAGAGCAATCTTATGATTGTGTTACCTATTTACCTCCCAAAGAGAATTAAAATAAAGTAACATATGTCACTATAGACTTTTTTTCTTTAAGAACTCAACATCAATAATTATTCTGTCTGATAATCTGAACCAAAATTATAAAGTTTTTCTTACAATCATCAAACTACACTTATAGAGAACATATGTCCTCACTTATTTATTTATAAATTATACTTATTAATTCCTAAAGAGATAATTATTATGTCTATAGTAAAACTATTTTGCAATTATTTATATAGATTAGTTGCTCAAAATTTAAATGGCCTGACTATTTCAGTATTCTTCAATGTCCAATATAGGAGATCCCATAGATAGTAGTTCAATCATGCATTTTATTTTGAATAGAAAGACAGCACATTTCAAAAGCAAAACAAGTACTATCTTTTATCATTTTCTCCTTGGCTCAGTGATATGTCAAGCCAATGATAATGGTTCACATTTAGCCCCAGTTCTACTAGACTTAGGCATTCAGAGAACAGAAAAGATTACATGCATCTTAGATTTCCTTTTGCTTCAATATGATACTAAAAAGGCTGATAACTTGCAAGTATCATGATCAGCCTCAATAGTCATATTCTTCTTATTGAAGATTTTTATCAGATTCAGTTTTGATTTAGCGTTTTTTTGTCACTAAGATGTTGAAGAAATTGATGTCCGCTGGTAATAAAAGGAAGACAGCAATATCTTATTGATTTGGAGTTTTCTAACTCCTCCCTTCTCTAATTATTTTAATCACCAAATTTAGTTTCTTATTTTAGATCAGCATGATTTCTTGCAATGATTCCTATTGTTCATCATTCAACACCTTTTTTTAGAGGCACTCATCATATTTTTATCTAGAAATATTTGTTAATTCAAGTGATGTTCTAGTAGTACTCAATTAAAATTTAAACTCATTGTTTTAGTCTAACACTAATGATTAGACTTTCATATTTACAATTTCACTCTTGTAATTATAGAGATCTTGTAATTTTTATTGTTTGGTATTGTACATAAAGAATAGATTAAACTCAATCTTTTGATCATTTTTAGCTATATAGCTTATCATCTTTAAAAACTTTATTTGTTTCCTTGGTCCAAATTGCATTTATTTTGATATCTGGTATAGAAAAACCAAAAATTAATCTAAGACATCTATGCTCAACTTCTACAAAGCCTAACTTATCTAAAGCACTTTCAACAAATTCTACAGATTCATTTTAGACTTAATAAAAGATTATATTTCCTGTATATACTATCAAAGTCACACTAAGATAAACTTCAATTATAGTTTTGTAATTTGAATATTACTAAGTGGATCTAAATTACAACCTTACTATCATGCTTATCATATAAGTTTCTTGTTAAATCAATTTCAAGCTTAATCAATATTTAATTGTTTAACCAGATTCATTTAGGATTGATATAAAATATAGATTATTGTATTTTAGAAATATCATAGCGGTTTAGAGCATTTTTATTGTTTATTTTCTTATCTATATATTTAAGATGTTCAAATTAGTGTACTTTATCAGGAATTAAACTAGTAAAAATTAATTTATAATCTCAAAATACTCAGCCACTTAGAGGTTTTGACTTTAAATCAATGCAAAGGAGAGAAAACTGTGCTTAAATATTTTAAGCCACCTCTCTTCTTTAACAGAAATTTATTTTAGTAACTTCTAGTAGCTTTTGATTATATATAGTAAAAACATAAGCTTAAAAGTCTGATATTGTAAAGATGCATCCACTATCTTAAAAATCTTACAGAATCTATATTAGAAGTCATTGTAAGGTCATTTTTCTTATATTGAGGATAGATGATAGTAAAGAATCATTGTTGAAAAAAACAAGAACTAGCTAGAAACTCAATATTAGGTCACAAAAATTTAGTTTCAATAATTGATAAATTTTCTCTAAAACGTGGCTCAACATTCTAGTCATATAGGCTATATAAAGTTATTAATAATCTTTTTGTTAACAAAAAAATTTTTTTATCAAACTAATTTAAAAAAATATATATATTTACAAAAGGTACTTTAAAGATTGTAGTATAACTCCAGATCTATTGATACTCAATGCTTTAAATAAAAAATATTCTGATAAAATTGATATCCTTATCTAAATTTTGACCAAAAGATCTAAACAAATATATTTTTTAAAACTTCTTAATTATACAAAAGCTGTAGCCAAGCTTTTGACCTGTCTTAAGTATAGACTGAGTTGTTAATTTACAAACCCTAGCTTTTAGTTAATATTATAAAATAATAGAGGTGACTTATGTAATTAGATAACACAAATGGCAGCCTTTTGGTACTGGTGATAATTAATTTTTTAACAGTATCAAAGTTTAGTGTTTAGGCTTTTTTAAGATCCTGATATAAATCATGAGGTAGTTTTAAAAAAATTTAACTTATTGAAAACACTTGAGGAATTAAAATAGTAAAAATAACTACAGGAACTTTCACATGTCTAATTAATATCAATCTAGCAATTCAATGATCATTATAAATTGGGCTTACACTAAGTTAACAACATATAGCTTTATGAAGACTACAAGATATGATTTACATAGGTCTTTAAAGTAAGAGATGAAGC
>CAOJZF010000391.1:0-12797 GCA_948465475.1 Thalpophila matura
ATCTATCAATTTAACAACCAATCAATATTTATTGACTGATTGATTTGAAAATAGATTTAATTTTTCAAGATGAGAGATTCTCAAGGTCTAATACATCAACAAGGGTCAAGGGAAATTGTTGAGATGGATAAATTTAGAGGTAATCAAGAGCTATCAATTTTGCAACTAAAAGTGTTCTTTAATTGAAAGGTATCATATCAAAGAAGTTTCTTTTGTCAGATATCAAATTATACTTCAAATTAGGAATTAGAAACTCAGATGGATGAGATCATATTAAGTTTCCCCTTAACTAATTGAAAATAATATAAGATTTAAGATTAAATAAGTTTTTATTGAACTAAATTATCTTTAAACCCCCCAACCTCATTAACAAACAACACTATTAAGTATAAGTATTTTAAAATTATACTTATATTTGATATTCATCTTACTATGATTTTTTATAAAAAAACTAAGCTTCTTAATAATTTAATCTTTTTATCAAATTGATAATTTAGAATATTTTTATAATTAGATCATTAAATCTTTATATAATTGATTAGTAGGTTTCAATTTCATACCATCAATTCAAAAACAAAATTAATCATCCTATCTCTAAATTTGCTACATTTACCCTAAAGCTCCTACCATCAAATTTATTATAAATATTATTAACTTACATCAATCAATCTAAACACGCCTATAACAATTGCTAATCAACTCAGGGAAAAAACTCTCTACACTAGAGCTCTCAAACCTACACCAGAAAACTGATCACCCCTAAAAAAAAATTATCCATAATCAATTCAGATCTTTTCTCAAACTACCAACAGACCCAAATCTACCACCCTTACCCCTATATTTAGATTTTCTCCCTTACCATCCTTCCTTATAATTAATAAACTCCCTACCATCCCAAACTCTGTAAATGTCCCCTAAAAGAAGTGATTTCAACTCAACTTAGAAGACCTATAAGTTTTTCAAGATGAGATTTTTTTTAAGTGGTGGATCAGATCAATCTCAGTGGAGATCAGTTTATATATGAGATAGAAAGTGGAGAGAGAGGGAGGGATCAATTACATCAACTGGTAAGTCTCAAAAACTAAAAATTCAACAATCTCTCCATAATTTACAGATCCCATCAGATAAACATCCCCTCCAGAAAATCCCAAATCCAATCAATTTAAACTCCCAAACTCCACCACTACTATCATCACCATCATCATCACCATCACTACCCACCACCTATCCTCAATTGAAACTAACTAACCAACTAACAAGGATAGTTGAGGGGTATAAGAAGCTTGACAATCCAACAGTCTACACCAAAATTTATCACCATCAACCTCCTTGAAAGGTTGAGAGGTAAGAAGGGGAAGGTAAGGGAAGTGATAGAGGGGTACCTTACCATCACCACCACCTTCCCTTTCAATGATCACTAAGGGGGGTTTGAAGGTTGAGGGGATGAGGAATGAAGGAGTGAGGTGATGATGTAAGGGGTGATAAGTAAACAAGAGATTAAGTCAGGGGGTCAGTCAGTCAATATTAAATCAGTTAAAGTCAATCAGACAAGGGGGGCAGTATTGGGATACCAGGGGATATATCTACAGTAGGGGGGTCAATTAATTTTCTTATCAATTACCCCTCTATAAAAAAATAAAATTAGGGGGGAAGGGTAAAGGGTAAAGGGTGAGGGTTGAACTAGGAGGTTGAGTTAGGAGGCAAGGGGTGAAAAGTAAAGGTGGTGAGGTGATGAGGTGAGGTATAAGGTTTGATCAGATAATTGTAAGAGTGAATGGAACTTTTCAATTCAAAAATGGAGTTTAAGGGGGGGGGTAAAAGAGGGTAGGGTGAATAGGGTGGGTAAGGGGTAAGGGGGGGTTAGGGTTAGGATCTAAATTTCAATTATGTAGGTGGTCAATAGGATGGGGTGGATAGATGGATCAATAGTGATGGTGATGATGATGGTAGGTGAGGGGGGGGGTGAGGGGGTAGTAGGGGTCTAAGATTAGGGTGGAAAAGGGGGTGGGGGGGGGTGAAGTAGGAGAGGTGGTGGGAGGATGGTGGTGGGGGAGGAGGATGGGAGGCGAGAGGGGGAAGATGGGGAAGATGGGGTGAGGGGTTTGAGAGGGGTGGATCAATTTTAGTGGTGATGAGAGGGAGGGGGATGAAGTTAGAGGGGGAGAGGGGGATTGATTCTGATAAGAGGAGTTGAGGGGTTGAGAGGGAGGGTGGGTAATGTGATTATGGTTGGTATTGAGATTCTGAGGGAGGGAGTTGGAGCATTTTCTAAAAAAAAAATTATGGATAAGATAAGGAAGGGGTGGGTAGGTAGTAGGTAGTTTTTTTTAACAGAAGGGAAGGGGATGGATTGAGGGATAGGAGAGGGGTGAAGGGGAGAATTGATTAGAGAAAAGTCAGGGTGAGGGTGAAAGTGGGTAAAGGGGTGGTGAATGGAGGGGATGGGGAACGCTACAGGCGAATTTGGAACCGACCGGCACGGGTGACACTCCGGACCCCCTAGTATTCCGTAATAAAGGAAGAAGGGGATAGGTTAGAAGGGAGTTCGGTATGGATTTAAGTGATGTATGTGGGAGGTATAGAGAGAGGGGTTTTACCTTATAAGGTTTATAATTCTCGTTGAGAACCTTGAGGGAGTCGACTTTTAGACCGGAAATGGCGCACATGGTGACCTGGAAGGTGATATCGATGGCGGCACTCAATTTGACCATCCCGTTACTGGGAGGAGGAGGGGTAGGGTTAGTGGAAGGGTGAGGGTTTCCAAAATGGGATTACCTGGAGTAGGTACCGGTTAAAACGGGGCACCGATCTTTTGGGGAGAGTTTGTTGAGTTTCCAGACCATTTGCTATCGAGAGAGGAGGGGGAGGGGTGGATTAAGTTGTTTAAAAGTTTGGTAGGGGTTATAGGGAGGATTTCTTACCTTGGTATGATAATCGGAAGTGAAGAGACCCAAATTACACGAGCCTACCACGTTGGAGACACCCTTGGCGACGTTGAGACGTAGGATGACATTCTCCAGTGGGATACCTTGGACGAAGTGGGGGACGAGACTGAATTCGAATCGACCTGAGTTCACTGTCAGTGATAGTGATAGATGTTAGTTTGGTTTTACCCTCTTTATCTTTGACCGTCAGTTTGGATTTTACGGTGATGGGAAGGGAATGACTAGGTGATAGAGTTGACCTTATTGATGAAATTTTGATTTAGTCAGTTTTAAGAATTGATGATCATGATTGTAATATATGATTGTGAGTTAATAACGGGGGAGAGTGTGATTTGATCTACCTATAAGTCATCAGTTTAAAGTGACCGTCCGGCGGTATGAAAGATAGTGCTCGTTCGGAATTAAAGTTATTATGTCTAAAATCAAACCAGCAAACTAAGTTAGTTAAACAATTCCGAAGTTAATAAAACTTTCTAACCTAATACAGGGGTGAAAACTATAATCGTCCAACATTGTGATATTGGAGAAAGTTATCAATAACTCTGGCATCCCTTTTATAATAAAAATACCACAGTTTAATCACCAGAAACCTAATAATAATGAGTGGTAGTTTAAAATTACCTGATAGTCGACTCTGAGATAGAATTGAACCGTTTAGTTCACTGGTCACTACTGAACCATCACTATTGAAACCACGGGAGGTCAATACTCGAGTTTATCATTAATAAATTAAGTTTATACTTCTCAATAATGGTGTCAATCTCTTCCACGATATCGAAATAGATCTCGTTATTGGTATACTTCAGACCAGTCTTACGCCAGGGGACGGTGGAGAACCCTCCTGTTAACATACCATCGTGGGTTCTAAAGTAAAAGAAACCAGTCAACAGTTGTATAATGGAAATGAACTATTCAACCTTGATACTCCAGTGACTTGAGATATCACCTTATTCAAGATATTTGGTGGGGCGACAAAGTTCTTCAATGTACCGACATCCGTCATCAACGGGAAACCGTAATCCACCATCTCCTCCAGTAACTAGAAACCCCCAATAACTTTAATATAACCTCGATAGTGACCACCTAGTGACGTCACTAACCTGATAGATGATGACGAAGTTCTCCTTAATAGTGTTCTCGGAGATCTCCTTAATATAACAGGCGATAGTCTCCACCACCTGGTGTAAGAACTCCACTATAACGATAGGACTCACTATAGATGACCCCAAACCCCATAACCCTAAGTTAATACTATTATCCTCCCTCACTAACGTAAAACTAAGAAGAAACTTCCTTACCGTCAGAAGAGACTACTCCCAAGAAGACCAAGCCCCCCTTCAAGATATGTACCATCAGATATTGTGGAGTGGAGGTGACGGGACTGATCTCCTCAGGTTGACCAGTTGAGATATACTCCTTGAAGAAACTATCGATGACACTACGGTGGACCATACCACGCCAGTGTTTCTCGATAATCACCTGACTAAACTCACCAACCCAATACCACTATTAGTTTAGGATATTATAAAAATAGTTTTCCAAGCCAAAAACAAAAAGCGATATCCTTCCACTGCCCACAGTTTAAACTTTCAAACCTCAACTAAAAAAACCACTTCCACCTCCACCTCCTCACTACTATCTTCTCTCCCTCCAAAAACCCCACCCCACCCTAACCCATCCCTAATAACTTTATAATAGCGAGAGAAAAGAGGAAGAAATAATGATATATATAGATATTAAAAAAACTCTTACCCATTCTGACCGTTGGCGATAAACAGACTCTCCAACATCCTAAGCTACCCTCTGTTCTTCCAAAACTCTTCTTTAATTTTTTAATAAAAAGGTGAACTTCCACTCCGAAATTTAACGAAAAACTCACACGATATCTCTATCTAGATACGGTTTGAAGTTCACTCACTCGATATCCCTATCTATATACGGTTTGAAGTTCACTCACTCTCCCAAATTCAATCACTTCTACTACTCTCTTCACACCTAATCTAAACTTATTCAAGTTAATGTGAGTATGTAATCTACGAAGTCTCACTTATGATGGATCTCGAGTCGAAATGTGAGCGGAAGGTTAAAGGATTAGTGTGGTGGGAAATCTGAAATATGGTAATATGAGAAGATAGGATCGGGATGTAGGAGTGACGGGAATTTTCAGATATGTGGCCGTGCAAAGTGCAATCAGAATTTCGTGACCTGTCCACTCGATGACAACATAAAAAATAGCTTTTCAGGATAAATCATTTTCATACGCAACCAAATAAGCAATTACAGCGGAAAATATTTGTATCATTATTACTTTTTTATTGTAGATTTACCAGTATTTTAAGTCATTGGGTATAGAAACACGAGACTTTCGTGAATTAAATTAATTCACCCAAGACACGACTCTTAAGCTTTATTTTTTTATCCACCTGCACGGCGACATATGGTGACCGTCGTCGGAATTGGGAATGATAGTGGTGGGGGGGGGGAGGAATCTTATGACATCACCGTGACCCCCTCCCCTCTCCCATCTTCCTCCTCCCCCCACTCCTCCATTTCATTACCCTCCAATACTATACCCCCTCTCCTACCTTCCCCTTATCATCCTCATCTTTCTACTCCTCACCCTTCCCCTTCACCTCCTCACCACCCACCAGCACCCCCCCTTCCATCACTCCACCCCCTACTAAAAAATACCAGTGTCCCCCCCTTTACTCTCCACCCTTACAACTCCCTCATCAAAAGGGATCCCCCCTCCCAAAAATCTCTCCCCCTAACCATTTTTTATAAATTCCCCCTACCCCATTATACTTTTTATTTTTGATACCCCAAAATTTCAAATTTCATCCTTTCTCATAATCCCCCTAGTTACCCTTTACAACCTTTAAAAAATAATCTTTCCCCTCCCACTTCTCCTACCTAGCTGACTCCCCTCCCTACCTACCTCCCTCCCCTCTAACTCCCATTTAAACTTAACTCCCCTTTATCCCCTAAAATTACATATCAATTTCTCATCCAAATTCCTAAAAAAATTAAAAACTCTCACCAACATTTCATTTTTATTATTTAAAAAGATATAAACCAAAAAAAAAGTGGAATATTTCAACTCCTATATCTCTAATACTTTATCTCATCCCTAATCAGATCCCTTCCTCACCCCCTAAATCTCCTCCTCCACCAAAAAAATGTTTCCCAACTCCTTATCTTCCTCTCCCTTGATGAATTTCTATATTGATACTAGATTATTTGAACTGATGATAGATAAATTACCTACCTACCTACCTTGCATTAAGAATTTTCAAGTCTCCCATCTAACCCCCTCTTATCTCTATCTCTCTCTTTTCATAGACTTCAAAAAATCTAAAAAAATTCAACTTCCACCCCTCAAAATAAAAAAAAATTTAGATTCTCCTGAAAAAAAACCTCCTTTTTCTCTAAATAACCAGAATTATTCTAGAAAACCATCTCTCATTTTTACCCACTCCCCTCCCTATAATGAATTTCTTCTTCCTCTAAAATATCTAGTTCCCTCAATTGATATCTTTTAAGTTATCTCTTGATTTCTCTTTTTTTGATTTGAGAGGTTGATAAAGAGAGTCTCTGAAAAGAGTTTTTTTTTATAAATGAGCTTGACTCTTATCACCCTTTTATGGGTACCTTCTCTATTCCAAAAATTTCCATTCCGGAGTGTTCCATTCCAAAATTTTGGCATTTTTGGAATGGAACATTTTTTCAAAAAAAATATTTTTTTTTTAAAAAAGTCCAAGTTTTTGAATGTTTTTAATAATGAAAATTTTCAAAAATACTCTATTCCAAAAATGTTCTATTCCAAATGGTCCATTCTAAGATGTTATATTCCTAATTTTTTTGGGAATGGACCATTTAGAAATGGAATATTTAGAACAGAGCAAGCACCCCCTTTTACATGCTACATTATAATAAGATCCAAAATTGATTTTCCCCTCCCCTCCCCTCATCTCATCTCATCACCCTCTCCCCACCTCCCTCCCTTTTCCCTTATTAAC
The DNA here is from genome assembly GCA_948465475.1 of Thalpophila matura. NCBI lineage: Eukaryota > Metazoa > Arthropoda > Insecta > Lepidoptera > Noctuidae > Thalpophila > Thalpophila matura. The sequence goes on from CAOJZF010000391.1 coordinate 6,965, forward strand.
CTTGACCCCTCTCTCTACCTCTCTAACTTCCTCACTCCTCCTCAAACCTCACCTATCCTTGTCAAAAAATTGCACTCCAAGTGGGTAAGGACTGGATTTAACATTATTAGTCCTACAGATTTTCAATAATTTCTGGTGCTTCTCCTAGGGATTCTCTCTTGATTGTCAAAGTTTCAGACTGATCTGCCTTCTCTGGACTGATTTGCAGTAATATTCAGGATTCTCTGAGAATCCTCAATTCTCAAATTTCCTTTTTTGGAGATTTGGAGAATTCTCCCATTCTATTCTTGAAGAATTATTTCAAGTGGTCAATTTGCCTATTTGCTGGAGAATCCCCCAACTTGCTATTCTATTATTTCACCAACCCCTATATATCCAAGGACATCTGTTCCAGATTCCTTGGATTGAATTTATTTCAATTATGTAATTATTGAAACAAGTTTGTAAATTGATAGGTTTTTATTTATAGAATTTTATTGTGCTTCATTCTTGGATTTTACTATTGTCAATTATCTTAGGGTACATAAGACTGTACTAAGAAAATCTCATGGTTCTATATTTGAATTTGTCAGACATCTTAATTCTCCCCCTAACTATGGAGATGACATTGGGTCATCTCCTCATCACCTCTTCTCTGGCAATCTTCTTAGCCATTCTCCCCCAGATTCTCCCATTCTGCCTTTCAAGCCAGAAAGCTTTGGGGCCTGCAAATCAAGCCATCTCTAAGGGAATCCTCTCCCTTCTTTAAGGACTGATTACCAAGATTTTTCCAACTAGAGTCAGTCAATTTTTCATGCCCACCTTCTCTGGTTGTGGCATTGTTTTTTGATCCCTATATCTCAACTTTTTGCTCATCTTAGTAGCTGGATTCCCCAACTCCTTACCAAATTTCAATTTCCAGGAGGGCTCTCTATCTTTGTCTTCCTCTGTTTTGTGGCCTTGTTTAGTGCTTTCTTGGTATCTTTAGTCTTTCTTGTTGTCTCTTATAAAGACCTCCTGTGAGTAGATTCATGTTCAACACCATTAAACTATCAACCTTACCACCAACATAATTAACTCTTGTTTTGGAATTGCTAAACCCTCTCTGGAAGACATTAAGAAAGTACTGAATATTATCAATCATAAACAAACTGTAGCCATCTTGGGCAACAATTCTCTTCAGGATGTGATGAAACAGGTAGCATCAAAAATTTTTGGAACCCCCTCCAAGTGGGCTCAGAATGCCTTACTGGAAAAAAAATTCCTTAAAGTAATGTTGCCATCTTTCTCAACTCTGTTGAAAACTTATGTAACCCTCCGCTTTCTCCCTTGGAACAACTGAAGGCCCTCATCAACTTCTCCTAAGGTAGCAAATTGGTGGAAGTATTTGACTTAAAACTTAAACTTGCGCATCAACAACTGGAACTGGACCCTATATGGCTGACTTGACGCTTCTACTAAGAAGTTTGTCCCCAGCTCCAATTGGCCTTGGTTCCCCGCCCTCAGCCTGATAGTTTTGAGGACTTGATGAAAGAGGCTTCTTATCTCAAAGAATCTCTCACCCACTCCCTAGAACCACCAAGCTCCTCTCTCACCTCCCTTCATGAGGAATCCAATTCTCAGTCACAAGAAGAGGAGGTACAATCCCCATTCTTCTAATGCAAGATGGCCCTCTAGAAACTATCCTCCTCCCTGCTGCTATGAATACAACACTACCAGATAATTTGGAAGAGACTGCCTGATCCGCAAGAACTGATTTGCAGCACAGAACCCCAGTTTTCCTGCTTCTTTCAACAACATAAACTCAAATTATTTTTATCTCTTTATTATAAAAGTAAAATTGTTTATTGAGAATAGTCTTATAGAATCTTTAAATTTAATTGATACAGGTGCCTTGGATAAAGATATTTCACTTTAACTCATTGATTCATAATCAAACCACCATTCCAATGTATTGGTTGCCAATGGTCAAATGTGAAGGTTGGAAAAATATAAAATCTAATTTCTGTTTAGTTCTTGTAGTAAACAGATATCTTTATAATTTTCACTATGAATAATCTTATTTTCACTATCATCTTGGGCACAGACTATTGGTTTAAAACTATCCCCAAAATTGACCTGGAAAGTAGAAGGGTTGATTTTAATTTGAGAATTTGCCAATTTCTCTTGAATTGGTTAATAATTCTTGCCCTCATAAACTATTAACCATTGCTAAATCCTCCTTGGAGTTGATTCTCAACACTTTTGGGAGAGTCATTAAATCTTTTAAAGACCTACCTGCTCACACCAAATTTGATTTCAGCATTTGGTTAAAGGAAGGATCACCTTCACCAACACAATGCCCAATATACCTGATACAAAGAGATTATAAAGAGTTGCTATAAACTTACCTTCAAGAATCACTAGAGAAAGGAATCATATCCCCTTGCTCTACTGGATTTGCGTTGCCACTCTTGTTTGTTTCAAATCCTGATGGCTTTGTTTGCCCCTGCATGGACCACCAAAGGCTTAAAAAAGTTTTTAAACCTGATTGTTACCCATTACTGCTTTATATTTAATCAAGAGAATGATCTCCAGCTCTCAGGTGTTCTCAAAGATGAATCTGAAGGATGCTTTCAACCAGATTGCAGTTGCTGAGAAAGAAAAAACTAGACAGCATTCCTTGTCATAGAGGTAATCACAGGTACAATGTTATGACTTTTGGTCTATGTAACGCACCGGCTACTTTTAAACAAGTAATTGACTCAGTTCTCAAAGATCTCATGAGAAAGTGCTGTATAGCTTATTTAGACAACATTCTGGTCTTTTCTCTGGACAAAGAATAAAAAAAAGAGATATTGCTTAGGTCTTATAACAACTACAGGACTATACCTCCGCCTAAAATGGGAGAAGTGTATGTTCCTCAAATCTAAAGTCTCATTATTAGGTAATATCTTATTCTGCAATGGTCATGCCATATGTTGTGACAAGCTCAAAGCCATCCAAATCTGACAAAAACCGTCTTCCAGAACAGAGCTCCGTTTTTTTCTGGTTTCTGTTAGATTCTTGAGAAAGTTTGTCCTAAATCTTAGTGGAACTTTGAAACCATTGTCAGATATGACAAGATTTGGTCCTTTTAAACGGCAATCCAAATCTTACCTGGCTTTGAAATGCAAAAAAACTTTTTTTGGATTCAGCTGTTCTCTGCTGCCCCAATTTTTCCCTTCTGTTCATCCTTAAATGTGACTACAGCGACTTTACTGTGAGTGAAAAGATTATCCAGGTGGGAGAAGATGGAATATTCCATCCAGTAGGCTATTTTAGCTCAAAGACAAATGGGGCCCAATTGAACTACCTAATCTAAAATAAAGAAATACTTGCAATTACAAATTCATTGAAGAACTGGCAGTACTTGCTAGCCAGAAATTAAATCCTAATCACCAGTACAACTAATCACAAGGCATTGAAATAATTCAAGGCACCTTATAGACTAAACTTAAGACAGGCAATATGGATGAAGTACCTAATTCTATTCAACTTTAAGATCAATTACAAAGCAGGGAAACTCAACCCTAATTTAACTACCATCACAAAACCCTAGTTTCAAACCATATTTGCAAGAGATGGAGAAACTAAACACCCATACAATGCTCCCCAAGTCTGTAAGGACTGGATCCTAAACTTCCAGCCATGCAAATTCTCAATAACTCTACTGGATTCTCCCTTTGATTCTCTATTGCAGGGTGAATTATTACCTTGATTTGCAGGGTTCTCAGCGGATTTGCCACAATTGGTCACCCCATAGAATTGGAAATTCTCAGAATTTCCTTGGGGATTTGGAAAATTCTTCTCCTTGCTATTCCTTGGGGGATTCTCCCCTTGAGTTAATTTTTGTTCTTCTGAGAATACCCTAACTTGCTTATTCTTTGAAGTTGTTCCCTTTTCCCCTTGCCCCCTATATATTCAAGGACATCTATTCCAGATTCCTTGGATTGAGATTTTTTGTGATAAAATTATATAAACTATAAACTTCTGTTTTGCAATTAGTAGTTTATTAGAGATTCTCCGTTCCTCTGTCTCTCTTAGGCAAATCTAGCTTTACCAATCAAATCATCTCATATTTGAATTCTTCAAATGTTTTGTCTTGTCTCCTACCTCAAAGATGAATCTGGGAAATCTCCTGATTATCTCTTTGCTGGCGATTATCTCAGGGATTCTTCCCTTCTTCCTAACAAACCAGAAAACTTCTGGGCTTGCAAATTGAACTGTATATAGAGGAATTGTCTCCATTCTCTGGGGACTGATTCCTAGGTTTCTCCCCACTAGATTCTATCAATTTTTCTTGCCCACTTTCTCTGGTCATGACAAAGTCCTTTTTTGCCTATATCTCTTCTTGCATAGACAATTATCCTTTAAAATTGAGATTTTCCTCAAACAAAAGAAAGTAAGAATCTTGGAGCTGAACCAAAACTGCAACACACCCTTCAGTACCTTCCAAGAGAATAAAATGCACCACAACACTGTTTAGGTTCACACTAAAAAACTCCAGCTCAGGGTGATAGCTTCTTATCATGAAAATTTGGTAGCTGGTCACTCCAGATTTCGTAAACTAAGTAACTCATTTGTAGAGATTATAATTGGAAAGGTCTAGTTCCAATAGTCAAATTCTTTGTGAAGACTTGCAACAATTGTATCTGTATAAAACCATCACGCCAGAAACCCCAAGACCTTCTAAAACCACTATAGCTACTAGATTTGCCTTGGAGTTTAATCTTGATTGATTTAATAGTAAAACTATTAAAATCTAACGGTTGCTATTCTATTATGGTAGTAGTGGATTGGCTTACCAAGTTTTCTACCTTCATACTGTTCACTACTAAAGTCACAACTAACAAAATGGCCCTCTTGGCAAATACCATGTTTTCAGTGAACATAGATCTACCAGAAAAACATCTACAATGGGGAGCCCTAATTCAAATCAAAGTTTTGGAATGCTTTGTGTGACATCCTCAAGATGAAACCCTGCCAATCCACAGACTAATGCCCCCAGTCCAATGGCCAAACCAAAATTTTAAACTAAATATTGAAATAATGGTTGAGATGTTTATATTCCAACTAAGTAGAGTAACTGGTGTGACTTTTTGCCCATTGCAATGATGGCCTACAAAAACCTTACAGTGAATCAACAGATGATACCCACTACTATGCCAACAAAGGCTACCACCCAACTATCTCATTTAAAAAACTAACCTAAAATGCGGTCCCATAAGCCAACAAATTTTCTAAGCATAAGAGAATAGTAAACTTGGAATTAATGGTACAACTCAAGGCAGCGACTACAAAGTATAAGAACTTGGCAGACAAACAAAGAAGAAGATCCCCAGACTAAAAAGATAGGCAATCAGGTCATTTAGAAAACAAAAAACCCTGAATTACATCTCCTAAAATAAAATTTGCACCTCAAAGAGTAGTCCTTTTAAGATTACCAAAACAATCATTAAAGTGGCAATGCAAGTAGAAATCCCTCCCCATTGGGGAAAACATTATGTTTTCTATGTGTCATACCTGACGTTGTATTAAGGGAGAAGCCCAATCTCAACTGATATGGAATTTGAGGACGCTCCAGTAAAGGAATACAAAGTGGAGAGAAAATATTACAATCAAGAGGAAGAGGCAACCAGGTAAATTACCTGGTTAGATGGAAGAATTACCCAATAGAAGACTCTTCCTGGCTTATACCCAAGGATTACACAAACATAGGTCAGCTGATCACTGGATTTGAAGCAGCAATAGTGATAATGACGTAAGGCCTGGATCTAACACCATTAGTCCTACAGATTCTAAATAACTTTAAACAATTCTCCTATGGATTATT